>SKCR01024887.1:0-242946 GCA_019454045.1 Zanthoxylum bungeanum | reverse complement strand
TCACTGAATATTAAAAACTCGTCAATTAAACTCATGTCTGTATGTTACCATGTATGTGGATAATAACTGTCAACTGAGCATGGAGATTCATTTTAATCAGTATTATGGAGAATTCACAAATTAATTAATTTAAAATGAAATAAACAAAATTAACTTGTTACGAAATAGGTTGAGATACGTCTCAGGAGTGGAAATTCCTTATACAGCTATCTCACACCAATTTCACCAGATTAGTCAAATAAAAAACAAAAACACAAAATATTTTTTGATTTTTTTAATTTTTTTGAATTTTTTCGAAATTTTTTGACTAATAAAAATAAAAATAAAAATAACTATACAAAAACAAGATACTAGGCAACTATTCCCCTCCCCCAAACCTAAATGCGACATTGTCTATAATGTCTTAAAAAGTAGAAGATGAGTTTAGAAGATAGTATCTGCTTAGCTGAAATTATACATTAAAAGGAAAATTAAAGGTTAAGATCCAGATTTATCCGACGCTTTTTACGATCATTATCAGACCAGTTAATCTTGGAAAGGATAGGGTCAATTTGTGGTTCAAAGGCCAAGATTTGGTCAATTAAATCCTGGGCAGTTCTGGCATTGAAGAGAAGTTCTTTTAAAAGTTTTGACACGAACTCATTTCTCCGAGCATCATCAAGAAATACACCAAGAAAATCATAAAATCCATCTGCGTTGAATAGTTCAATTCGTTTGCGGTGTATATTCAAGTTCGCCCAAGATATTACATTAAAAATCTCCTCCAACGTACCCAAGCCGCTTGGCAAAGAATAAAAGTATCAACACGGTTAATCATTTCTATCAGTCGTTCAGATATACCTGGCACAATTAGTTCCTCTCTGTTTGATGATCCTATCAGATTCGCCTCCGCCAAGGGTTTTGGGATGATTCCCAAGACTTTACAGCCTCCATTATGTACGGCCTTCGAAACGATCCCCATTAGTCCAAGATTGCCACCGCCATATACTAAGTGCATATTCCTTTCAGCTAAGACTCGTCCCGATTCCTGTGCTACTGCTACGTATTGTGGCTTAGTACCAACACTAATACCACAAAAGACACAGACATTTACAACTCGTCTTCTTGAAGTGGCTTCCATTTTATTTATATTTCTTTTCTCAAATCTGGATGCCTTCAAAAGTGCAAATATGAGTTGAAATTATAACACCTGAAAAAGGGTGAGTAATAATAGCACTAGTATCTTCCAAAAGACGATTAGTAGAAAAATAGTAAATCGTGAAAGGTCAAAAAGAGTATGGATCCTGTCGGAGAAAATAAAAAGAAACAACAAAATAAATCACAATTATTAGGAAAAGACAAAGAGATATAATATTTTCAAGAAGTAACAGCTTGAATGACATCTATGCATCAGGGACAAGCTTCTCATCCAATTTTCTTATAAATTGGCAAACACGGTCTTTTAAAGTCAGATTTCCGAGACTATATTGTTGACTTTCCTTTTGGAATTCTGTATATAACACGTGAATTTTGTGATACATATATCCATTGGAATGCGTCTAAAGAGTTTTTGATATGTCATCTAAAGACTCCTTACTCAAGCCTACCCTAATGAAATTTATCTTATCTTCACGGTTATCAGACACCATTCCTAAAGAACGATAACGAGTTTCACAAAACATACGAGCACATTTATAGCATACACCCATTCTTTTAGCTCTTCTCTTTTTAGCATAGGTGCTTCTTCCTAAACCAGACAGATGTGAAATAAAATAGTCAGAATACTCACCTGCCAATCGGACCCGTACTTCAATAATCCAACAAATGTCATTAAAAATACCTTTGATCATCAGTAGTCTCATCCGTTCCATGTGAGCTTTGTAAACTTTTATCAGAATGTTTTGAGGGAGATGAGGAAATTGCTTGAGAAGATTTGCGAGAACGTCTTCCATCGTGAAATGACTTTACCTGTAAAAATTAAACACACAAAAATAAAACACAACATATCACAATATATACACAAATTGCATGGGTTGCCTCCCCAGTAGTGCTTGACACGCTGACTGTTAACCTTGAATGTTTCGTTGGTGTTGGGATCAAGTAACTCAACAGCTCCATATGGTAAAACCTGAGTGATCACAAATGATTGAATGACATAACAAATAAAGAGGGGAGTTGAATACTTTTATGATTCTTGACTTATAAACAATGCAACGAAATAATGATTGAATGACATAACAAATAAATAGGGGATAACTAGGTGAAATCATACTCTAGAATCTCTATAATCTTGGTTTATCTTATTTAACATTTAATTGTCTTGCATATTTAGTTTTTAGTTTTAACTTCAGATTATTCTTAATTTAATTGTTGTCTAAATAAAGTTAAGAGTATTAATAATAATATTTAGTGTGAGTTGAACACAATCCATGTGGGTTCGACACTCTTTTACTTATCTTTACTAAAACTTGACACAGTACACTTGCGGTACGATATAAAATATCGTAACAAGTTTTTTGTGTCGTTGCCGAGGATTGTTGATTTAATTCACATTAATACTATTACTGAATAACCTTAGCTTTAATTTAGATTTTATTTTTTTTTGTCTTTTTATTTATGTTTGTTTTAACTTTTATTTTGTTGTGTTTTTATTTGATTATATTTTCTGTCTTTAGGCAAGAAAGGAAAATTGAAAAGGAAGGAATGGCGGCTGAAAACAGAGAAAACAACCCACGTTAGGTGGCAATCAGAGATCACTTCAAGCCGGTCATAGATGATAATTACTCTGGGATTGCGCATCCGCCAATCAATGCCAACAACTTTGAGCTAAAACCTTCATTGATCAATATGGTGCAAAAGAATCAGTTTGGGGGTTCAGCTGTAGAGGGTCCCAACATGCACTTAAGGATGTTCCTGGAGATCGTAGACACCATAAAGATGAATGGCGTGACTAAAGAGGCCATCAGGCTACGCTTATTCTCATTCTCTTTGCGGGATAAAACTTGGGATTGGCTTCAATCAATACAGATAGGGAGTATCATGACATGGCATGATATTGCCACAAAATTTCTTGAGAGGTTCTTTCCACCAGCTAAATCAGCTCAATTGAGAGCAGAAATTAGTATATTTAAGCAGCTGGAGACTGAGACTTTGTATGAAGCATGAGAGAACTTTAAGGATTTACTCTAAATATGCCCACAACATGATTATGCAGACTGGGTACATATTCAATTGCTCTATAATGGGCTGAATGGTTCGAATCAGATGGTGGTTGATGCAGAAGCTGGGGGAGCTCTATTCAAGAAGTCAGCTTAGGATGCATATAATCTGTTAGAAGAAATGGCCATTAACCACTTCCAATGGCCAAGTGAATGGACTACTGTGCCTAAGGTGGCAGGTATATATGAGGTGGATTATATTGTTGCACATACAGCTCAAATGTCATCACTCACAACTCATCTAGCAGCATTAACCAACCAACATGGCCAACCATCTATTGAAGCTGCTGCTGCTAACATAAGGATTTTACCTGATGGAGGATATGAGCAAGTCCAGTATGTGAACAATCGGAACTTCAACAACTATAAAGACAATCATGTGCCAAACTATTATCAGCTGAACTTGTCATATGCCAATAAAGAGAATGTCTTGCAACCTCCTACTGGCTACAATAATCAAAGAGATGAGCACAACCTTCCTTGAATACCTCATGAGCACATTTGTTGCTAAAACTTTAGAGAGGTTTGAGAAGAATGAGTCAAGGCTGAATGACATTGAAACACATATAGGCAATATAGGGGCAACGATGAAGTCTTTAGAAGTACAAATTGGGCAGATTGTTTTTTCCATGACTAATCAGCAAAAATGGGTATTTTCCAGTAATATTGAAGTCAACCTCAAGGAGCAGTGTCAAGCAATAACCCTCAGGAGCGGAAAATAGACTAAAGACACTCGCCAGGACCAAGGCATTCAAGGAAAATAAGCAGGAATTCAATAGGAAACAGTAACAGAAATAGAGAACAGCACAACAACTCCTCCATATGTGCCACCACCTATCCCGAAGACACCTTTGCCATACCATCAGTGCTTTCAAAACAAGAAGTTGGATGTTAAGTTTGCTAAGTTTCTTGACATTTTCAAGAAGATTCACATCAACATCCCTTTCGCAGATGCATTGGAACACATGCCTAATTATGTGAAGTTTATGAATGAGATGATGTCAAAGAAGAGGAAGCTAGGAAATATTGAAACAGTAGCACTTACACAAGAGTGCAGTGCCATTATACGGAAGAATCTTCCTTCAAAACTGAAGGATTCGGTCAGCTTTACCATTCCATGCACTATTGGAAATCAATACTTTGGTAAGGCACTATGTGATTTGGGGGTAAGTATCAATCTCATGTAGTTATCCATCTACAAACAGTTGGGCATAGGTGAGGCAAAGCCAACCACAGTGACATTGCAGCTAGCAGATAGATCTCTCACCTACCAAGAGGAAAAGTAGAGGATGTCTTGGTGAAGGTGGATATGTTTTACTTTCCTGCAGACTTTCTTGTGCTTGATATGGAAGAGAATCGTGACATCCCAATCATTCTTGGGAGGCCTTTCTTGGCAACCGTTAGAAAAATCATTGATGTGAAGAACTGTGAACTGAAAATGAGAGTTGAAGATGAAGAAGTCACTTTAATTTTTTTTTAAATCCACGTCGAGTCCTCAAAGTGATGAAGAATGTCACATGTTAGACATTGCGGTAATATGAGTTGCAAACACACAAGGTGAACCAGCAGTGAAGCAACCAATGAGCATAGTGAAGCGATGCAAAGAAGATCCTCCATAGTCAGAACTGAAATCACTCCCAAAGCATCGCAAAAGAGGAAATCAAGAGTCAATGCTCGCCTGAAGATGATCCCTCGGAAGCTCAAACAGTGGTTAAGTCAATTTTGCCATATGTGTAGTTCCAACTTTCATCCATCGGTAGACCCTGCAGGACCATCCATGGATAAATTTCCATACCATGCCAAGCTATCTTTTTCATACCAACAGCAAGTGGATACCAAAGAAGAAGCCACCATGACCATTTAGGTGGTTGCGTCTGGTTGAAGACGTTAAACTTAGTGCTAGCGGGGAGGCAACCTTTGCATTTGTTTATTTTTATTTTTATTTTCTTTATTTTTATTTTTATTTTATTGCGTGCTATTGTTTATTTATCAGTTTGCATGTTATTTATACAGGTAGCATGAAATACACAAAGCCCACGAAACCAAATTCTGACTAGTAGGAGCCTTATCCACTCCATTCACGATAGTGTTCTTCCTTACTTTTGTTTCTTTATATTTATCTTTCATTGAGGACAATGCAAGTTTTAGGTTTGGGGGTGTGTGCATGTTGTGATAGTTCTTCCTATTAAAAAAAAATTTATTTTTAATCCTTGAAAGTAAAGCATTAAGTATAATGATGAATTTGTTTTCTTTAAATGAAATTTTAGAAATGATAAGTCCCAATTGATTTTTATATGATGCCTTAAGTAGATGATCTAGGTTAGACTCGTAAGCACTTAATATTAGGTTTTTAGCAGTAAGAACCTAGGTAGTTGACAAAATGACTGGTTAAAGAAATTGTTTGCTGATGAATGACTGTTTGCTTAGATATCTATCTCAATATGCTAGTATTATGATGTATGGTATGATAAGAAAAAGAAACCACCTATAACCGATAAGCGTGAGGCTACCCATGGGTGAGTGTTAGGACCACCATGAGGAGAAATGCTACCTTAAAAGGTAAGTGTGTTGAAAAATAATAATAAAAAATATATAAATAAAAAAATAAAAATAAAATCATACCATACTGGGCAAGAAAAGACAAATACAGAATAAATGTGAGATATCTAGGTTGGTTTGACCCATCAGATCTCAATTTTTGAGATGAAATCATTGAGTTGGCTTACTTTGGAGTCGAGCTGTGAATGAACCTTTACACACACACACACTGTGAGTATAGCTTAGATGATTTATTCAAGAACTTGGATTATAGTCGCAATTGCATACTTTGAAGGTTCTATGATTTCATTGATAAACATTATTTGAGGACAATATTATGCGTAACTATCGGGACTATTTTACTTGTTATTTTTATATTTTTGCATGTGTATGAATGACGTTTGTGGGTATCGCCGTTGTAAGCCTTCAGGAGACTATAACTCGTCCACTAGGGTCACCTAGGGGTTTAAAGGCTTGTTGCATACGCTAAATGCAATCGTGATCCCTACGAAAGTGGCCTAGTTAATTTTGTTAATTATTGTTTATTTATTTGTTTAGTTTTTATTTTGTCTTTTGCTCGGGACTAGAAAAATCTTAAGTTTAGGGGTGTTTGATAAATGTGGTTTATAGCAACTTATTATTGCATTCTTAACTTACTATTTTGTTAGTTTCCTTATCATTTAATGTATTTTGTAGTTTTTTGTATTTTATTTATAGGAAGAATTGAAACATGGATCTTGAGGCATTTATACGTGTTTTGGGACCATACGGACGAATCGGAAGCACGCGGGAAGAGCAGAACACAGAAAGTATAAATCCTCGGAAGCTGTCACGCATCGCGACGTGCCATGCCTGCGTGTCGAGACACGCATTTGGAAACTAGCCAGTACAAAATCTAGGGAAATTGGTACCGCGGTGCCAATTTGCCAGCACCAAGGTGCCCCGCAGCGACCCAGAACATTAATTTTAGGGTTTTTTGATGTACATGGACCCCACGGCTCTATTATAAATGCATAGGTTCTTCCAAAATCAAGAAGGAGGCTAATACACGACACAAAGTCTAAAAACACATATTTTAGAGAGATCCAAGAAGAAAGATTGAAGAGCGGTAATAGAAGAGAAAGACGGTGACGTCCGAAGATGAAGGGATTCAATTTAGGTTTAATCTTCTAGTTTTTATCTTTAAGTCTCATGATGTCTATTAGATTCATGACCATGTTTTCCTTGTTTTTCTTTTATCTTTAGTCATGAACTAAATCTATAATTCTAGAGGATGATGTAGCCAATGTTTGAACCTATGTATTGAATGCAAATTTAAGTTTTATGAAATTATAATTCAGTTTATTTATATTCTATTGTGTTTACTGCTTCTTGGTTGTTGGCCACAATTTATGATAATACTTCACTAATACTCGGGAGAGGGAGTTGAATACTTTAGGACTCTTGACTTATAAACAATGCAACAGAATAATGATTGATTGAGATAACAAATACATATGGATAACTAGGTGAAATCAAACTCTAAAATCTCTCTCATCTTGGTATATCTTATTTAACATTTAATTATCTTGCATATTTAGTTTTTAGTTTTAACTTCAGATTATTCTTAATTTAATTGTTGTCTAAATAAAGTTAAGACTATTAATTATAGTATTTAGTGTGAGTTGAACACAATCCATGTGAGTTCAACACTCTTTTACTTATCCTTACTAAAACTTGATACCGTACACTTGCGGTACGATATAAAATATCGCAACACCAAGTTGTGCGCAATGCCTATCAGAAATGGATCGCGACCAATGAGAAAGCCCACTGCTACTTACTAGCAAGGATGTCCGAGGTTCTTGCTACAATGCATGAGCTAATGGCTACAACATCTTTGATGATGGAGTAATTGTAGGGCATATTTGGGCATCATTTGGAGTGGCAACGTCATGTGGCTATGGTCTCAAAGATGACCGCGAGGATGAAGGAAATGACATCAGTCCGAGAGCATGTCTTGAGGATGATGACCTATCTAACCACAATTGAAATTTATGGAGCTCGTATTGACGACCGTAGTCAGTTGATGATGATCATGGAAACTCTTCCGAAGAGTTTCTTGCAGTTTAAAAGAAACTATGCTATGAACAAGTTGACTTTTACTTTGACTCAACAGTTTAATGTGCTCACCCATTACGAGTCCATGCAGGTGGATCCTCGAAAGCCCAATAGAGAGGAAAATATTGCCGAATCTTCTAAATTTTCCAAGAACAAGAAGAAAGGCTGATGGAGTTGGTGCTTGGAGTGCCAATCCGAATTGTATATTTTATTATTTATTTGTAAAATAATTATATTTTTCATTTAATACCTTATTAATGATATTGTCATTATGCGTATTAGATTGATGTATAGATACGCTAAGAATGACATCGACCATAGAATAGTCTTGACACTAGGTGTAAACTATTATTAAAGTAAATATTCCTAGTCATTGGTTTTGGAATACAGTCAAATTCCTATAACCTAGAAGACTGGCACATGTCGAATATTGGAATTGGAGTTCCAATGGTTTAACCCGATGTACCATGAGTTTGGAAACTCATATAAACATATCTGTATTTTTTGAAATGAATAATGAAGACTCATAGATGATTCCTAATAGTTGGAAGTACACACCACTGTCAATAGGAATATGCTCGAGTCGGGTAGCATATGTAATCCTTTTGACTATAGGATATCATTGATTTTGTGTGAAATCTTCCACACATTGGTGCCATGTATGTCAGAAACCTTTCATGGTCTGGCCTCTAGATGTTCGTTGGGTGTAGACCGATGCACTCAGTAATCAAGTGTGAAGCAAGATAGGATCTATCGACCCGTATTTGTACCATAAGGGGTTTAGGTATCCATGTGAGTAAAGTCACGATTCTTAAATCTTTGGCCAAAGTCGATCACCTAGGGTGGATCACATCAGTTATAAAGAATCGTGGACATGTCAACATGAGATGTGCGCCTCAGAAACTTGACGGTATATTCTATGTTTCCTAAGCACAACTCGGTTAGCCTACGACAGAGGGATTATTAAACATATGTGATGACTTCGACTTGTATAGTTCAGAAAAGTCGTTCATGTTCTTCACGAATTCAGAGGTGGCTGAATTATGAACATATTAGCTTGGCTTATATGACGAACATGTCTGAACTTAGAGAGTCCCAATATGAAGTGTACTCGTTGAGCACTTGGGTAGCTGATTAATTTTGATAAAAGATAATATTCGATATTATAAACTAAGATAATCAAGTGTTATTGGATAAATTGATTATTTACTTTGACCTAATTGGATTTATTGGATTAATTCAATAATTACACAAGGGCTTAATTGTAAAATCATAATTATCTCTACCATTTAAGGATATTATGGTAATTATAAGTATGTAATAATAGGTAGTTTAGGGTTGATTTAATGAGATTAAATCAAAGTGGAAAGTATTCAACTAATTCATTCCTAATCCATGGCTTGATTTAATTAGATTAAATTAAAATGGGAGACAATGGAGATTAGTCACACCTAATTATATATATTTGGACAATTAGATTAAACCCACTTAAAAGTTGATTACAACTTTTATTAATAAAAATTGCTTAAGTTATGCTATAAATAGCAAGCTTTAGGAATGTTTTAATTACAAGTATAAGCATAAGAAATATCTTGAGTAAGTTATACACAAGTAATTCTTGAGTAAGCTATAACATGTGTTGATGGTGGTTTTGTTGTTAAAAATTAATTTTGGGTGTTTTGAAGTTGTTTAGGGAGAGTCGAAAGAAATTATGGTAAAATACCCCAATTCCTTCAGCTCACTTTCCAGTGAGCTAAAGGAAGTAAGAAAATAAAGAAAGAAATAAAAAAAAAAGTCAGCACATTTGCACAGTGCGTGCACAGTGCACCCTCGCACTGTAGCGCGCACATCATGTACACGCGTGATAATTTTATTGTCTTCCGTTCTGAGCTTTTGGAATATGATTCAGCCCCAGTTTTTTCCTATACACTCGTAATGGAATATAATATTTCATTAAATAATTTAAAATTAAACACATGCTTGATATCCATGGATTAGACCCATTTCTGATGCGTGGGGCACCAATCCGATCCTAGGGGTTCCACAACTGTACCAACATAATGGTATCAGTAGCAAGACTTAACCACACAACACATGTTTTTGAATCTATACCATAGTAATTTTAATTTAATTATGCATAATACATATTGGATATGTAAAGCATGTTTTAAATTAAAAATTTGACCTAATTAAGTTAATGACTTGATTGTTATAAATCTCCTATGATTAGGTGATTTCTTTATTTAAGTAATAGTATTAGTATGTGGAGCATTATTGGATGGTCTGTCTTATCAATACGTAGATAAATGGGTTCTTACTACTTATATCCAATATTGTCATTAGTGTGAGGGTATAAGTGCTCGGAACTTAGGTCGTTCCGGTAAAATATTAGATGTAGCGTGATGAGTTAACACAGTCACCCAATATCGTCATTAGTGTGAGGGTGTACATACGAAACTCATTAGTGCACATTGAAATGTATACACCTAGAACACGTCTTAATCTAATATCATCATTAGTGCAAGGATAAGAAACGGTTCAGGACCAAACTAGGTGTCACATAAAGTGATTGACTTTGGAGGTCTACCTAATGAGTCTATAAAGGCCAATATCGTTATTAGTGTGAGGTTGGAGTAAATGTCATTGATCCATTTCTCGCTATGAAATTTTGATAGTCAAATTTGTATTTTTCCGTTAAGGGAGATTGCGGAATTACGTAAACTAATGGGAGAGCACTAATAAATTTAAAATTCCATAATCAATTAGTGCTATTATTTTGAAATGAAAATTATTCTACTACTACTCAAAAATGTTATCTTGTATATGGTTGCCGCTAATCCATTGATGAAACTTTTGGATTCCAATAAACTAAAAGGAGCTGAAAACTATTTTGAATGGGAAGTGAACATGTGCCTTGTCTTGGAGTTTGAAAAGTTGACTTATGTCACTATCAATCCACTGCCTGTTGAAATCGATCCTGACTCCACTCCAGAAGAGCGAGAAACTTTTGATAGATAGAAGGATGATAACCTAAAAGTGAAATCCTACATCTTGGGATCGATGGTTCCAGATTTGCTAAGATAGTACATTGAAGTATCAGATGCTTGAAGCATCATGCGAACACTCAATGAGTTGTTCAATGAAAATCAAGAGATTGAACTTTATCGAAGGTCTAACCAATTGTTCCGTGCTGAACTCAATGAGGGAGGAGCTTTCAGCACTCATTTTTTGAACATGATCGACTAGATTCGATATCTAGAATGACAGGGTATTGGGTTTGATGAACAGCTGGCCCGTAATTTGATTTTGTCTTTTTTGCCTGGTTCTTATGCTGGCTTTATATTAAACTTCCATATGCACTCGATGCAAGCCACATACAAAGAACTTCATAACATGCTACGCATGGTGGAGCAAGATTTGAGGAGAGACAACCCCACACTGTATCTCCATGGTGGAGCTGGCTCTTCAAAGACTTCTGGAAAGTCAAAGAAAATAAAGATGGAGAAGAAGAAGATTGTAAAGAAGAACTCCAATAATCACAAAGGCGCAAAACCTAAAATAGCTCATGATCAATGTCTACAATGCAAGAAGTCTGGACACTGGAAGAAGGACTGTCCAGAGCTAAAAAAAAAGTAGGACCCTCAGGTATGCTTTGTATCAATTAATAACATCTCATTAGCCTTAGATGCAAATAGTGGATGGGTGTTAGACACTGGCAGTCCTACTCATATTTGCAACTCTCTACAGGAAATGAGGGTTTAAAGAAGGCTGGATAAATGTGAGATCCATCTTAGAGTTGGCAATGGCAAAACATTGGATGTCAAGGCAATAGGAATAGTTGTTCTAGATCTCTTAAATGGATGTAAATTAGATTTCCATGACTGGTAATATATTCCCACAATTATCAGACAATAATATCACTGCCAATATTAGATAAAGAGAAATATAAAATAAACATTAAGGATGAAACTTTATGTTTGTATGATAAAGATAATTATTGAAATGTGAATGTTTTATCAAACGGTCACTATGTTTTGGAAATATATAGAGATGTTTTTAATATACAGAAAAATACAAGTAGGAAATATGAACTAAATAATACTGAATTATGACATATGAGATTGGGCCATATATGTGTAAGACATATATCCAAATTGGTAAAAGATGGTTTGACTGAAAATCTTACCTTAGATCCTTATCCGATTTGTGATTATCCAAGGAAATATGACAAAGGGCCTATTTCTAGGAGTTGGACACCGTGCTGGAGATTTACTGGAACTAATACACAGCAATGTGTGTGGTCCATTAAATCATGCCGCTCATGATGGTTCAACATACTTTGTGACTTTCACAGATAACAAGTCTAGATATGGATATGTCTATCTGATGAAACATAAGTCGAAAATATTTGACAAGTTCAAAATATTTCGAAACGAAGTAGAGAACCAAACCGGTAAATTCATCAAATGCCTTAAAACAGATCGATGTGGTGAATAAATGAGTGAAGAATTCATAAATTATTTAAGGGAGAATGGAATTCTCGCCCAAAATAGCCCATTAGGAACACCTCAACACAATGGAGTGTCTGAGCATAGAAATCGTACTTTATTGGATATGATACGAACAATAATGAGCTATAAATATCGTCCTTATTACCTTTGGGGTTTCGCTTTACTTACTATTGCCTAGATACTTAATAGGGTTATATCGAAAGCTGTTTCTATGACCCCATATCAGATATGGTTGGTAGAAATGCAAGTCTTAGGCATTTAAAGATTTGGGATTGCCCTGCATACGTTAGAATGGCGCAGCGGGATAAACTATTACCCAGAGGGTATAAATGTAGGTCCGTTGGATATCCTGATAATTCCATGGGATATCAATTCTACGATTCCGAAAAACAAAATGTATTTTTTGTTCACTTATAACTTTTCTTGAAAAAGATTTTTTAAGAGAAAATGGGAGTTGTAGAAAGATCGATCTTGGTGAGTTTGATCCCAATAGTAAGGAACCTGAGATGGAACCAGAGATCCAAATAGGTGAAGGATCTACAACACAGGTTCTACATAAGTCATATAGAATATCAAGGCCTCATAAAAGATTTTTTTTAACATCTGATGTGAGCCTTGATGTTCTCCTCTTGGAGGAAACAGATCCGACTATGTATAAAAAACGATATTGGATATCGATTCAGGAAAATGGCAGAAAGCCTTGAAATCTGAAATGGATTCAATGCATGCCAATCAAGTTTGGGACTTAGTTGAACTTCCTGAAGGAGTTAAACCTATTGGTTTTAAATGGGTTTACAAAAGGAAGCGATGGCCCAATGGAAATGTGGAAACTTTTAAGGCCCAACTAGTAGCAAAAGGTTACATTCAACGTCCTGGGATTGACTATGAGGAAATTTTTTCACCAGTAGCCATGCTAAAATCCATTAGGATTCTTTTAGCCATTACTGCATATCACGACTATGAGATATGGCAGATGGATGTGAAAGTCACTTTCTTAAATGAATTCCTTGAGAATGATATCTATATGGAACAACCAGAAGGTTTCGTATCCAGTGAGACTTCAAACTTGGTTTATAAGCACCAAAAGTCTATTTATGGACTTAAAGAAGCATCCCGAAGTTGGAATCATCATTTTGATGAGATAATTAAATTATCTAGATTCATCAAAAATGAGGAAGAACCATGTGTTTATAAGAAAGTTAGTGGAGCATGATAGTTTTCCTAGTCTTGTATGTAGATGACATCCTTATCATATGAAATGATATAGGGATGATGCAAAGTGTGAAAGCCTACCTTTGCAAGAACTTCTCCATGAAAGATATAGGTGAAGCTTCCTATATTATAGGTATAAGGCTCTACCGAGATAGAGTTAGAAAGCTTATAGGGTTGTCACAATCAACGTACATAGATAAGATGTTAGAAAGGTTCGGTTTTACCAACTGTAAGGCAGCAAATGTACCTTTCTGATACGACATATATCTTTCGAAGAGAATGGCACCTCAGATTGAGGAAGAGAGAGTTAGGATGTCTAAGTTACCATATGCTTCTTGTATAGGAAGCATAAAGTATGATATGCTATGTACTAGACCTGACATCAGTTTCGGCATCAGTGTGACCGGCCAATATCAATCTGATCCAGGTAATGATCATTGGACACCCGTGAAACATATCCTGAAATATCTTAAAGGTACTATGGATAAGTTTCTAATATATAGAGAAAATGAGCTACAAGTTAAGGGTTATACAAACTCCGACTTCCAGGGAGACCCAGATGATAGAAAATCTACATCATGATACATATTTACCCTTAATGGTGGTGTTGATAGTTGGCGATGTTCAAAGCAAGGCTCAATAGCTGATTCCACCTATGAGGCGGAATTTATAACGGCTTCAGAAGCTACTAAAGAAGCTGTTTGGATTAGAAATGTTTTCACATAACTTGGCGTTGTGCCTAGTATTGCAGATTCGATCCCATTATACTGTGATAATAATATAGCCATTGCGCAGGCTAAGGAGCCAAGGGCGCATTCTAAGTCTAAACATGTTGAAAGAAAATACTGCGTAATTAGAGAGATAATTGAACGAAAAACATAGTGGTGTTGAAGTTTCAAGGACTAGACAACATGGCATACCCGCTTACAAAGGCATTACCTCCTAGAAGGAATATGGCAAAGAGACCTTCTACTGGAAAATTTATAATAGCCAGTGAAGCACTTGAGTTAGTATATTCGGACATTTGTTGACCGATAAATGTAATATCCTGGGGTGGTTATGAACACTCATCACATTTATGGATGATTATTCAAGATATGGGTACGTTTACCTAATACAGTACAAGTCATATACCTTTGAAAAGTTCAAAGAGTATTGTACATAGGTTGAGAACCAATTAGGTAAGACGATCCAATATATATGATCAGATTGTGGATGAGAATACCTTGACAGTGATTTTGAGGAATTCTTGGTTGAGCATGGGATAGTATCCCAACTCACAGTACCTGGAACAACACAGGAGAATAGAACACCACAACTCACAGTACGTGGAACACCACAGCAGGATAGTATCCCAAGATCCAATATATATGCAGAGAGGAGAAATACGACCCTACTAGACATGATAAGATCTATGTTTAGTTACAGTTCACTACCTAGTTAATTCGTGTTATATGCATTACAAACAATAATATATATCCTTAATGTAGTTCCATCTAAGTTTGTTCATAAGACTCCGTTAGAGTTGTTGAGTGGTTGTAAAGTTAGTATATGACATTTCCGCATATAAGGGTGTACAACATATGTGTTACAGAATAAGACTATAAAGTTGGATCTGTATTCACTGGTGTGCTTATTTATAGGTTATCCTAATGAGACTAGAGATGGATTCTTCTATAGTCTAGAAGATAACAAATTGTTTGTATCGACAAACATTACATTTCTTGAGGAGGACTATATGAGTGAGTTCAAACCTCGAAGTAAAGTGTTACTCAAGGAGTTACTTGCTGGTTCGACCAGTGTGCCATCATCAACAATAGTTGACAGAAGCATAGCACCTTTGAGCGTTAGACACAAGTATATTAGAATAATCTACCACCTAGATGCAATAAGAGGATTGTACGACAGCCTGATCGCTATCTAGAAGTTATAGAGGCATAAGTTTGTCGCATCTAGTGATGGTATAGATGATCCATTAATCTATAGTAGTGAAATGGATAATTCTCATAAGATGAATGACTCAAAACTATAAACCTAAAGATGAAGTTGATGTACTCCAACTCAGTCTAAGAGCTTGTAGAACAATCTAATTAGGTAAAAAACACATAGGTTTCAAGTGGATCTATAAGTGAAAGATGGGAGTAGATGGGAACATATAGAGCTTCAAGGCTAGATTAGTGGCAAAGAGTGTTAGGAATATGCCTTATACCCAACTTGTGGATGGGCTATATGTACATGTATTTGTAATATTTTCATTAATTAATAAAATTGTAATCTTTATTATACGTGTCTTACATAACTTATATGAATCATCAAACACTGTAATAAAGCCCTTGGAGTAATAAGATGATGACTTCCACACTTTATGAGAATCATTACTCTTAAATGTTTCTAGTCATAGTTTTGCGACTAATCTGGGCGTTCACAAAGCGGAAAGACTAGCATGATGATATGATCCGCCCTTAAGTGGGGTAACCGATCTCATAAGCTACTAGCAGAGATCCGTCCGCTTGGTGTATCACATGGATGAATGAGTTGCTCGTGTCCATCGAACTGACCGCCGAAAGTTTCACATGGAGTGTTTATCTCATGTGTCTGTGAGAACTTTCATGTATCGATTTTATGACTAGTCCTTAGACTATAGCTCCTTACAATCTTATGTGTGGATAAAAAAACTTTGACATTCTCCTTCCCAGGTTCAAAAGATCCGGTCATAAGGGTATGATTGGGTCATTTGTTGAAACACATGAAGTTTGTAAAGATACAACAGAGAATCGCCACTCTCTCAGATAATATTTTCTATAAGAGTAGTATTCCAGTTCGCAGGATGATATGTGTGATCAGTGCTTGAGACTGTGGCCGCAGCGGAAGAATCATGTGAGATTCTTGGGTTAGCACGATTCAAGACACTATCAACATCATACCTTTGACTATATGGGTAGACACTTTCCTACCCTAGGTCAAACGGTGGGGATACAGTGAGGCTATGGACCGTATCATATGTAAATCACATACAGAATGGGTATATATATTTTTCTTCTCATTTGGGGGCCTTGGTATGTTGCTAGATGTCAACCTTGGTCATTGAAATCGAATGACCATCTGATCGGAGTATAATTTATGTTCGATTAAATTATCATGATTCATTTCATGTCCAACTAAAAGGTCACATACAACAAAGTCGAAATCAATGGTAACAGTGTACAGTACAAATTTAACAGCATATATGATTGCTGTAGGCATGTTCATAAATGGTTCAATGTATTTAATATTTAACATATCGTTTATGAGGTTCCATAGGGGTTTAGGGATTAGTGAATGACGATAGGGGTACTTTGGGAATTGGAATAAATAAATAAATAAATAAATAAAACCTAAATAGTAATATGAATAGTAATTATTTTATTTTATTTATTTTGAATTCCAATTCGGCCCAAACTCTTATTAGGGTTTTGTGATCTCATTAAACCACTAAATTAAGATCCAATGGCTAAGATTAAATTAGCTTTTATCCCACATCGGATTCTTAATATATTTTTTTTTCTTTGGAGCACCTATATAAACCCAAAGAATTCTTTACAAATTTTTGCACCAAACCTTTCATATCTTGGGTTTATATAAGTGAGCAACTCTAAAGTTTAAGAGTAAGCCACTGATATTGAGGATCCTTAAGTCTAATTAACTAGAGGAATCTCGAGTTAAAAGTTTTGAGGTATTTGCCTAGGCTAGCACCAAGGGAAAAATACATGTGCACTCAAGGCGTAGTCTTGCCGTTGAGTTTTGGATTGGTGTGTGCACCTTGGAGGCCACACACTTGGGTGGCTCTTTGGAACGTGGAAGAGCTTACCGATTGAGTTTGAGAAAAGCTTGTTGATTAGAGGGAGGACTGGAGGAGTCTTCGGTTCAAGTAAGTCTTTTTTCTTTCTTTATTTTAATTAGAGTTCTTATGATAGTTAGCATGTTTAGGTTTATGTTCTTTGCATGTTTTATGAGTTTTTTATGCTTAGAATATATAGTAACATGCCTAAGCTTGTTGAATAATCAAAACAAATGGGTCTTGGGCAAAGGGATAACGACATCATAATTGATTTATTAAATTTTTCGCTGCGCACTCGCGGCCGCTTCCCAATAGTGGTATCAACGCGCCGTTTTGTGTTTTGATTAGGTCTCTCTCATTTGAACTCGCAATTGGGTGTGTAAAAGCGCGTTGGAAAGCTAACACCCTGAACTTAATTTAGGCACAAGTTTTTCATGATTTGGTTAAGATTGGAATCATGAAATTACATTTAAAGTTCACGCATCTGTAAAAAAACGTGAATAGTAAATTTATTTGATTAAAATAAAATGCAATATCATAATTAAATATTAATCAAAGTTATTTAATGCCTAAAATAATTCCAACATATTAAAACTCATATGCTTGATGATTCTATGTATGATTACAAATTGGCATGATTATTTTAGGGTGCAAGCATCTAGAGACTTTCTAAGGAAATAGAGAGCGTATTGCTATCCCTTAGCTAAGTAATTATTTCGTGATGAACTTAGAGATTTATTACCTTTAAGGCTAATAAATATAAATCACTTATTTATAATAAAATACATTATAAAAGATACAAGTGGGGTGGGACCAAGGCGTTAATAAAACTTTCCAAACTAAAGTAATTTAACCAAAGGATTACTAAAGTTAGATAATGATTTGGTGTCTTCCTTCACTCACTACCTTTTATAGCCAAAAGGAAAAATGTGAAGACATCTAGATAATCATTTACTCAAAGCTTACCTTAAATCATATTTAAAGTGTTGGACTAATTTGGAGGATCTATTGTTTATTCCTGTCACCAAGGCAAAAAGAGCCTAAGAGGTAAGGGTATTTAAGAGAGTTCGCTCCACCCTCCATCTGTGGAATTTTCAATGGAGGAATCCATTTGACAGTTATTCACTTAAACTTGCTAAAATCCTCAATAATAATTTAATTCTAAAATTTGCCTCCCATTGTAAAGTATAGACCCAAAGGGCTTAAACCGTATTGGCAGGACTAGGCTTTACCAGACTAACCAATACCAATTTGTCCATAAATCGTACTATTGACAATGGTTTGACTTTTCTGAGTCATAAGACGCATCGACCCTTAGGGATAGTCTTATAACTTAGTGGCAAATATTGGGTGTCCACAAGGACTAACATAAGCTATGGCATGTTTGATCACCTAACCCAATGATCAATGAATTGTGATATATATCATAAATTGGATGGGAACCTACCTAATTATCGTATTTTATAACGACCGGCCCTAGTCAGAGTTATGGAATGATGATAATGTTATCCTTGCCCACAATAATTCCATCATATTGGGGTTGATGCGATTTACTTAAAATTTTAAAACAATTGAGTGGGAGAAACTTCATAATATTAAAAGCCTATGTTATTATGAAACATTAATGAAAACATATTCCTAATTTTAACATTCTCTCTTAACATGGGTTAAAAATTTACAAACATTCAAATAGCAAACTGAGTATCACTTTGTTTCATCCTTGATGAGCATAAGCTCAAAGGGGAAGACAACAATGACTGGTTTAGAAACCTTAAAATTGTCTTAAGATAATAAAATATTTTCTATGTTCTTGAAAGACCATTTCCCCCTGAACCCGCAGAAGATGCTGACCAAAATACATTTGATATTTGAAAGAAACATGTCGATGATGACGAGCAAGCAATTAGCATAATGCTTGGCTCTATGTCGGACAAACTTCAGAAAGCTCACGAAGATATGGATGCTCAAACCATCATCTTTCACTTGAAGGAGTTGTATGCAACTTCTGTTCATACCGTGAGATTCTAAGTGTCATGTGCCTTATTCCAAATAAGGTATAATGAAGGATTTGTTATTGGACATGTGCTTAAGATGATTGGCCACATAGAAAAATTGGCCAACCTCGGGTTCATCATGGATCATGAGATAGGTCACGATCTAATTCTTCAGTCCTTACCAAAAGACTTCTCTAACTTTATTATACAGTTTCATCTGTCTGATTAAGAAGCTACTTTAGCAGAATTGCACAATCTGATAAAGCAATCAGAAAAGCATTTGAAACCGGAGCTTAAAACCTATGTCATGCTTCCGAGTACGGACCTGAACCACGAGGTCCAAAGAAAAATAAGGGCAAGGCCAAGTCCAGATCACCTAAAGCCCAATGGTAAGGTGGAGAAAAAAAAGGGAAATGGGGAATGTTTCTTTTGTGGAAAGAAGGGTCATTGGAAGAAAGACTGCAGATCTTTGACAGCCAAAGAAGCTAGGGAAGCCCAATAGGCCAAGAAGCCCAATACTTCAGGTATGTTGTATATGATTGAACTATATTCTCAAAACTCTGAACCTTCTACTTGGGTGCTTGACACCGGTTGTGGGACTCACTTATGTAACAATGTGCAAGGCCTGAGAAAAAGTAGGAGACTTCGTCATGGGGAGGTTGACTTACGATGGGTAATGAAGCAAAATTGGCTGCATTGTGCGTGGGGACCTATTCATTAGTTTTGCCGAATGGTTTAGTTTTGGACTTAGAAGATTGTGTTTATGTACCTTCTCTAGTAAAGGACATCATTTCAATTTCTTCTTTTTGTAATAAAGGCTTTTCATGCCTAATAAGTTGTAATGGATGTTCTATTTATTTCAATGAAATAAAATATAGAGATGGTATTTTGAATAATGGTATGTATGTCGTACAAACTAAGAAAGAATGTTCAACCTCTAATATATACAACGTTAACTCGAATAATCTCCATGAATCACTTCTATGGCACAGTCGCTTAGGTCATATCAATGAAACAAGATTAACTAAGCTACATAAGGATGAGTATTTCAACCCTTTAAATATGAACCTTATAGAACTTGTGAGTCTTGTTTACTTGGTAAAATGACCAAATCACCCTTCAAAGGTAAAGGACAGCGTGCAGCGGAGACATTAGAACTCATACACTCTGATGTATGCAGACCAATATCAGTCACCACTAGAGGTGGATTCTCTTACTTTATTACCTTTATCGATGATCACTCGCGATATTGGTATGTGTACCTTATGCGGTACAAATATGAAGCCTTTGAGAAATTGAAAGTCTTCAAAGCTGAAGTAGAAAACCAGCTTAATTAAATTATTATGTCACTAAGGTCTGACCAAGGTGGTGAATACTTAAATGACGAATTTCAAGATTACTTGAGAGAAAATGGCATTGTTTCCCAATGGACTCCTCTGGGAACACCACATCATAATGGGGTCTCCGAAAGGAGAAATCAGACATTATTAGATATGGTCCGATCAATTATGCCAAGCACGGATTTACCTCTTTCATTTTGGGGTATTGCTTTAGAAACTACAACACTACTACTAAACCAAGTTCCTTCCAAGATTGTTAGTCAAACACCATATGAGTTATGGTTTGGGAAACGTCATAGTATTAGTTATATAAGAGTTTGGGGATGTGACGCATATGTTAAGCTCACACAAACTAACAAATTGGATGATATGGTAGTTAAATGTAAGCTTGTAGGATATGCCTTGAACTCAATAGCATACGTGTTCTACGTCCCAAATGAACAAAGAACATTTGTCTCACGAAATGCTAAATTTCTAGAGAATGAATTCCTTCTCAAGAAACACAGTGAGCCTGAAAGATATGGTTTCAATATTGATGAGGAACATGATCAGGTCATTGATAATGACGATCTCACCAATTATGACGAAGCATTACATCATAATGGGGTCTCCGAAAGGAGAAATCAGACATTATTAGATATGGTCCGATCAATTATGCCAGGCACAGATCTACCTCTTTTATTTTGGGGTCTTGCTTTAGAAACTACAACACTACTACTAAACCAAGTTCCTTCCAAGATTGTTAGTCAAACACCATATGAGTTATGGTTTGGGAAACGTCATAGTCTTAGTTATATAAGAGTTTGGGGATGTGACGCATATGTTAAGCTCACACAAACTAACAAATTGGATGATATGGTAGTTAAATGTAAGCTTGTAGGATATGCCTTGAACTCAATAGCATACGTGTTCTACGTCCCAAATGAACAAAGAACATTTGTCTCACGAAATGCTAAATTTCTAGAGAATGAATTCCTTCTCAAGAAACATAGTGAGCCTGAAAGATATGGTTTCCATATTGATGAGGAACATGATCAGGTCATTGATAATGACGATCCCACCAGTTATGACGAAGCATTACATGACATTGATTCAGTCAAGTGGCTTGAGGCCATGAAATCCAAAATAGACTCTATTTATCAGAATCAAGTCTGGGACTTGGTGGATGCACCTGAAGGGCTGCAAGTGGATTTACAAGCGTAAAAATGAAGCAGAAGGCAACATCCAAACCTATAAAGCTAAGTTGGTGGCGAAATGTTATAGACAAATCCAAGGAATTGACTGTGACGAAACCTTCTCGCCTGTTGCAATGATAAAGTCCATTCGAATTTTACTAGCACTAGCTGCAAACTTTGATTATGAGATTTGGCAGATGGATGTCAAAACAGCCTTCCTTAATGGGAACCTTGTAGAGGAAGTCTGTATGACACAACCTGAGGGGTTTGCATCTAATGATGATCATAATAAAGTATGCAAGCTTAAACGATCCATTTATGGACTCAAGCAAGCCTCCAGAAGTTGGAATATACGATTTCGTGAGACAATCAAAGAATTTGACTTCATTAAAAATGTAGACGAGCCTTGTGTTTACAGGAAAAGTAGTTGGAGTGTTGTTGTATTTCTTGTATTATATGTCGATGACATATTGATAATCGGGAATGATATTCCCATGATACAAGCCACCAAACAATGGTTATCTCAGAATTTCTCCATGAAAGATTTGGGAGAGGCAGCCTACATCCTCGGTATTAAGATCTACCATAATAGATCATAGATAAAGTTTTGAAAAGATTCAAAATGGAAGATTCCAAAAGAGGTAATTTACCTACTTGTCATGGAATCAAATTATCTAAGCAGCAATGTCCACATACTCCTTCAGATAGAGAGTGTATGAGTAGGATCCCTTATGCTTCAGCAATAGGATCGATCATGTACGCCATGCTATGTACAAGACCTGATGTCTCTTATGCTGTTAGCATAACGAGCAGGTATCAGGCAAATCCTGGTGAGCAACACTGGGCAGTTGTCAAAACAATCCTCAAGTATCTGAGAAGAACTAAGGATATGTTCTTGACATATGGAGATTGTTCTGAGATGAAAGTCATTGGTTATTGTGATGCGAGCTTTCAGACCGATAGGGATGATAGCAGATCACAGACAGGATATCTGTTTACTTTGAATGGCGGAGTTGTCAGTTGGAAAAGCTCAAAGCAGTCAACTACAGCGGACTCCACCACTGAAGTCGAGTATATTACAGCATCTGAGGCAGCTAAAGAAGCAGTGTGGATAAAGAAGTTCATCATGGAGCTGGAAGTGCTTCCCATTATAAAGAATGGCCTCACGACGTACTGTGAAAATACAGACGCCATTTCTCAATCAAAGGAACCAAGGTCCCACCAGAAATCCAAGCATGTACTCAGGGGATTCATCTCATCTGGGAGATTGTTGAGAGAAAAAAAGATATTATAGAGAAAATACCTACAGAAGATAATCTTGCAGATTCTCTGACTAAATGGCTGACTCAATAAAAACATTATAGGCACACCCGAGAGTTTGGTGTCCAGATTCATACTAGTTGGCTATAGTGCAAGTGGGAGATTATTAGGGATATGCCCTATACCCAACTTGTGGATAGGCTTTTATACATGTATTTGTAATATTTTCATTAATTAATAAAATGGAAATCTTTATTATACTTGTCTTACATAACTTATATGAATTATCAAACACTATAAAAAAGCCCTTAGAGTAATAAGATGATGGCTTCCACGCCTTATGAGAATCATTACTCTTAAACGTTCATAATCATAGTTTTGTGAATAATCTGGGTGTTCATAAAGCGGAAAGACTAGCATGATGATATGATATGCCCTTAAGTGGGTTAGCCGATCTCATAGGCTACTAGCGGAGATTCGTCCGCTTGGTGTATCACATGGATGCTTGAGTTGCTCGTGTCCATCGAACTGACCACCGAAAGTTTTCACATGGAGTGTTTATCCCAAGTGTCTGTGATAACTTTCATGTATCGATTGTTTGACTAGTCCTTAGACTTGAGGTCTTTACAATCTTATGTGTGGATCAAATAACTTTGACATTCTCTTTCCCCAGTTCAAAAGATCCAGTCATAAAGGTATAATTGGATCATTTGTTGAAACACATGAAGTTTGTAAAGATACAACAGAGAATCGCCACTCTCTCGGATAATATTTTCTTATAAGAGTAGTATTCCAGTTCACGGGTTAATATGTGTGATCACTGCTTGAGACTGTGGCCGCAGCGGAAGAATCATGTGAGATTCTTGGGTTAGCACGATTCATGAAACTATTAACATCATACCTTTAACTATATGGGTGGACATTTTCCATACTTTAGGTCAAACGGTGGGGAAACAGTGAGGCGATGGATCGTATCATATGTAAATCACATACAGAATGGGTATGTATATCTTTCCTTCTCATTTAGGGGCCTTGGCATGTTGCTAAATGTCAATCTTGGTCATTGAAATCGAACGACCATCTGATCGGAGTATAATTTATGTTCGATTAAATTATCATGATTCATTTCATGTCCAACTTGAGGGGAACCCAAAAGGTCACACACAACAAAGTCAAAATCAATGGTTAACAGTGCACAGTATAAATTTAACAGCATATATGATTGTTGTAGGAATTGTTCATAAATGGTTCAATATGTTTAATTATTGAATAGATCATTTATGAGGTTCCATAGTGGCTTAGGGATTGGTGAATGACGATAGGGGCACTTTGGGAATTGGAATAAATAAATAAATAAATAAAATGTGAATAGTAATATAAATATTAAATTTTGTTTGTTATTTGTTTTGAATTCCAACTCGGCCCAAACTCTTATTAGGGTTTTATAATCTCATTAAACCACTAAATTACGATCCAATGGCTAAGATTAAATTAGCTTTTATCCCACATCAGATTCTTAATATATTTTGTTGTCTTTGGAGCACCTATATAAACCCAAAGAATTCTTTACAAATTATTGCACCAAACCTTTCATATATTGGGTTTATATAAGTGAGCAACTTTAATTTTTAAGAGTAAGCCACTGATTTTGAGGATCCTTAAGTCTAATTGACTAGAAGAACCTTGAGTTAAAAGTTTTGAGGTATTTGCCTAGGCTAGTACCAAGGGCAAAATACTCGTGCACTGAAGGCGTAGTATTACCGTTGAGTTTTAGTTTTGGTGTGTGCACCTTTGGAGGCCACAAACTTGGGTGGCTCTTTGGATCGTGGAAGAGCTTGTTGAGTTCGAGAAAAGTTTGTAGATTGGAGGGAGGACTGGAGGAGTATACGGTTTAAGTAAGTCTTTTTTCTTTCTTTATTTTAATTAGAGTTCATATGATAGTTAACATGTTTAGCTTTATGTTCTTTGCATGTTTTATGAGTTTTTTATGCTTAGAATATATAGTAACATGCCCAGGCTTGTAGAATAATCAAAACAAATGCGCCTTGGGCAAAGGGATAGCGGCATCATAATTTGATTTATTAAATTTTCCGCTGCACGCTCGCAGCCGCTTCCCAACAAAGAGTTACACCCAGAAAGAGGGAGTCGACTATGAGAAGAGTTTCTCACCAGTAGCAATGCTCAAATCCATTCGCACTCGTATTAACACTGATCCAACCATTCGAGGAATATTAGATGTCATAACCAACAATATGGTGGAGCCTTTGCAATTGCCAACATGGCCAATCACACGCCAGATAGCTAAAAAGGTCAAAGACGCAATGGTGGGGCTAGTACATAATGTCATGGTCATGTGTGTCTGACAACTCCAGGACATATTGGCGTCACGTGAAGGCTTCATTGGAGTGGGTCCAAAGATATTCCACTTGACCCAAGTTATAACAGTAATACCTACCAATAATTCATTCGTCAAGTACCTTTTTGATGAATGAAGTCGAATCAAGCCAACCAACAAGTATTCGAGTTACACAAGGCTTAATGGGCTTGAGATATAAAATTTGGGTATTACTACATGAAGCCCACAAAAATTTGGTGTTTCTGTGCAAAGGGGAGAACTTTAAATATTTTGGTAAAAGTTGCCACCTTTGTTGAATTTTTGTGATGTTTGTTGTTTTTCCTTTATTGACTTTTTTGGCAAAGTTGTTGATGAAGTTTTATTACTTTGCCACATTTGTTGACTTTTATGGAAACTTGTCTAGATTACTAAATGACTATTAAGGGCATAGCCTTTAAGTAGCCATTAGTTAGCCATTAATAGTATTCTGGTCATTTTACGCCCATTAGGGTTTCTTTCATTGTACTATATATAGATTCTCTTAAGGGATAGATTCTCTTTTGGTTATGGCCCAAGAAGCTTAAGGGATAGATTCTCTTTTGTTTCATCTTTGACTTATCTAAGGCGTGGCAATATTAGTGGCGTCTCCCTGCTAGTATAGCACAACAAGGCATCATCTTAAAGGTTCTCAAAGTCAAGTTCTTTGTAGATCTTTTTTATGGCCTTGTATGGGTTTTGTTCCTACAAAATGAAATTCATGGTTCTTGGGGTGTTGACACAAGGCATTCCTAGTGGGCTTCCACCCATTTGAGGTATTGAGCACCAGATAGATTTCTTACCTAGCACAGTCATTCCCATTAGACTAGCCTACCGAAACAATCTCGAAGAAACGAAGGAACTTCAGAGGCAACTGCATGAGTTGATAGAGAAAGGGTATGTCAGACAAAGTATGAGTCCCTAGGCGGTACCAGTTCTTCCAGTTCATAAGAAAGATAGGACGTGGCGTATGTTCGTTGATTGTCAAGCGATCAAGAATATAATGGTAAAGTATCATCACCCTATTCCTAGACTAGATGACATGGTGGATGAATTGCATTGTTCTAAAGTTTTTAGTCAGATTGATTTAAATATTGGATACCATCAAATTTGCATGAGAGAGGGAGATAAGTGGAAAACTGCATTTAAGACCAAGTACAGCTTGTATGAATGGTTAGTTATGCCATTTGGTCTTACAAACACACCCAACACATTTATGAGATTGGTGAATCATTTAGGCGTTCATTTATAGGTAAATTTATTATAGTTTATTTTGATGACATCTTAGTTTACAGTAAAATATTATATGAGCATGTTATGCATTTAAAACATGTTCTTGAGGTGTTAAGGCAGTAAAAATTATATGCTAACTTTGATAAGTGCACTTTTTATACTGATATAATTATTTTCCTTGGTTTTGTTGTAAGTGTAGATGACATCGAAGTTGATATAAAAAAGGTCAAGGCAATTCAGGATTGGCCTACACCGACAAATATGACAGAAGTTAGAAGCTTCCATGGATTAGCAAGCTTCTACCGCAGATTTGTTAGAGACTTTAGCAGTATTGCAACACCACTGACTAAAATAGTGAAAAAAATTATTGGCTTCAAATCGGGAGAAGAGCAAGAGCGTGTATTCCAGGATCTTAAAATAAAGTTGTGCAGTGCACCAGTTTTGGCATTACCCAACATTGAGAAGAGATTTGAGATTGAGTGTGATGCATCCAGGATAGGCATTGGAGCAATTCTTATGAAAGAAAAGCTGCCAATAGCCTACTTTAGTGAGAAGCTTAAGGGAGCATTTTTGAGGTACCACACATACGACAAGAAGATGTATGCCCTAGTGAGAGCCCTTAAGACTTGACAACATTATCTGCGGCCTCGGAAGTTTTTGATCCATACAGATCACGAGTCATTGAAGCATTTGAAGGGCTAAGGTAAGCTGAACAAATGACATGTACGATGGTTTGAATTTGTTGATACATTTCCATATGTAATCTGCTACAAATAAGGTAAGGAAAACATTATCGTTGATGCACTATCATGAAGGTATGCGTTACTTACTTCAATGAGTGCAAGAATGCTTGGGGTTTGAATTTATTAAAGAACTTTATGCAAGTGATACTGACTTTAGTATTATCTATACTGCATGTGAAAAGTCTATCTTTAGTAAATTCTACCAACATGATGGGTTTCTATTTATAGAGAATAGATTATGCATTCCTGTTTGTAGTATGCGTGAGTTGTTAGTTAGGGAAGCGCATGAGGGAGGTTTAATGGGGCACTTTGGCATTTACAAGACCTTAGGGGTATTGAGTGAATATTTCTATTGGCTTAAAATACATAGAGATATTGAGCGTTTATGTGATAAATGCTTAACTTGTAAGAAGTCTAAATCTAAGTTTATACATCATGGTTTGTACATACCATTGCATGTACCTAGTGAGCCATGGGTAGTTGTATCAATGGAATTTATATTGGGTTTACCTAGGACTATATGAGGTAGAGATTCCATCTTTGTAGTGGTTGATAGGTTCAGTAAGATGGCACACTTTATAGATGTCATAAGACTTATGATGCCACTAACATTACTCACTTCTTCTTGCGTATTATTATCACTACGGATGTAAAACATGGGAGGATTGTTTTCCTTTTATTGATTTTGCATATAATCGTAGCATTCATTATTCTACATCTTATTCACCAATTGAAATTATTTCTGATTTTCAGCCACTAACTCCATTAGATTTGTTACCATTACCTGTTGATGAGCATGCAAGGTTAGATGGAAAAGGAAAGCTGATTTGGTGAAATACATACATGAGAAAGCAACAGAGTACATACATCGAAAGAATGAGCAATATGCTTCTCATGCCAATAAGGGAAGAAAGCGTGTGGTATTTTAACATGGTGATTGGGTTTGGTACACATACGCAATGAAAGATTTCGTGAACTGTGTAAATCTAAGCTACAAATTAAGAGGGGATGGTCCATTTCAAGTCTTGGAACAAATTAATGACAATGCGCACAAGCTGGATTTATAAGGTGAGTATAATGTGTCTGCTATATTTAATGTTTCTGACTTAACTTTTTTTTATGCAGGTATAGATTGGAGGACAGATTCATTTTAGGAGGGAGAGAATGACACGAATCCAACCATTCAAGGAACATTAGATCTCACGACTTGTAATATGGTAGAGCCTTTGTAAGTGCCAACAGGGCCAATTATACGCGAGAGAGCTAAAAAGATCAGAGACGCAATGGTGGGGCTAGCACAAAATACTAGGGCGAGTGTGACAAATAACTCCAAGGCATATTAGCGTCACATGATGGCTTCAATGGAGTTTTTCCAAAGCTATTCCATTTGACCCAAGTCATACCAGATTAACGCACAATCAATTCATTCATCAAGTACCTTTTTGACGAATGAAGCCGAATCAAGCCCAACAAGAATTATTCGAGTTACACAAGGCTTAATGGGCTTGAGACACAACATCTGGGTATTGTTACATGAAGCCCACAAAAATTTGGTTTTTTTGTGCAAATGAGACAACTTGAAACATTTTGGGAAAAGCTACTACCTGTTGAATTTTTATAATGTTTGTTGTTTTTCCTTTATTGGCTTTTTTGGCAAAGTTATTGATGAAGTTTTATTAGTTTTCCACCTTTGTTGACTTTTATGGAAACTTGTATAGATTACTAAATCACTATTAAGGGCATAGCCTTTAAGTAGCCATTAGTTAGCTATTGAGGGTGTTTTGGTCATTTTACGCCCATTATGGTTTCTTTCATTGTACTATATATTGTAACTTGTCTTCCTTAATGAAAATAATCCACCATTTTCAAAACTCTTCTTTAAGAATGGCTATTGCCAAAATTCAAGCTTTAGGGAGGGATTCCTCCTTGTTTCAGCTTCGACTTATCTAAGGCGTGACAACTTTAATGGTGTGTCTGTGCTAGCAGAACAAAACAATGCATCATCTTAAGGGTTCTCAAAGACAAGTTCTTTGTGGCCTTGGAAGGATTTTGTTCATAAAAAATCAAATTCGTGGTTCTTGAGGTTTTATTTGTTGCTCAGGGTTTGCTTGGCTTAATCATCCAAGTGAGTTTCTCGTCACTTATCTTCCTTGCCGTATATTTTGACTATGAGATTTTGAAAATGGACATCAAGACTGCATTCTTAAATGAAAATCTTGATGAGTGTATATATATGGTACAACCTGAGGGGTTCGTAGCCCAAGATCAATAGCAAAAGGTTTGGAAACTCCAAAGGTCCATAAATGGACTCAAGCAGACATCTCGATCTTAGAACATAAGATTTGATACCACTATCAAGTCTTATGATTTTGAGCAGAATGTTGATGAGCTTTGTGTATACAAGCGCGTCATTGATGGTAAGGTGGTTTTCTAATTTTGTACATCGATGATATTTCACTAATTTGGAATGATTGTAAAAATAGTATGGGACATGAAATCATAGCTAGGTAATCAATTCCAAATTAATTATTTGGGAGAGGCCAGTTATGTACATGAGATCTAGATTCTTTGGGATCGCAAGAGACGACTATTACCTATGTCTCAAGTATCCTATATAGACAAGATTCGTGTACTTTCAGGCTTAGTGTATAACTATTATACACAAGAGAATTTGAGTTTTAAATTAGTAATCTTAAATAATCCGTAGAGACCATACAAAGATGAACACTTTGTTTGTGGTTTATTTATAGAAACAGTTCATTCCATATTGTATGACGACTTTGATCCGGGTTCGTTCATGTGGTGACATGGGAATTAAGGCACCTTATATGATGTGATCATATAGAACTGGACCAAGACATAAATTAATTTCTTTTAATATCTTTTAAATAAAGAAATTCATATCAGTCTAATAGATGATCATATATGGGTTGATCTAAATCATGAGTGTACTACGAACTCCCACATGGCAGGCGTTCGTACTTTGGGGACAAACTTTGGTGTGTAGTTGGGAATGTTTTATATAGATATGAAATCCACTCATTCTTGCAATAAGTTGGTGAGTATCTTTCTTAAGCGTTGATTCGGTACTTAAACAATTAGAGCGCTCAAGTATTTCTATTACGAATAGAAAGATTAATATTCATAATAATTATGAATTAGTCGTTTATTAGAGAATCAATGGTACTTATGGCATGAAATATTTAGATAGGTATAACATATATTATAACTCGGCTCTAATTATGAGATACTCGTGGAGTGTCAATATGTATGCAGTGATTATATATGTGGACGCAGATGAGTTTCTGTATAAAATATATATGCAGTAACGAGAGTCCAACTTTAGATTTTTAGTGGAATAACCTAAAGTTAATAATTCAGAATATTAAATTAAAGAGTTTTAATTAATATTTCAAGATTATTGGAGCTTGGAACTGCAGGTCCATTTGGTCCCCTTATTAGCTCGTTAACTTATAGAAATCCATGTAATAATTGGATAGTCCAATTATGAACTCACTTGAAAAAGATTAAATAATTGAGAATTATGTAATGTCATAATTATTAATTAGATTAATAATTATATAATGTCACACTTTGTAATTATATATTAAAATATTTAATATATAGTTTTATATTAATGATTATTTGATAATCATTTAATATAAGATTTGAATTTGAATTAAATTTGATTTAATTCAAAATCAAATATGCAATTTATATCATGATATAAGTTACATTTTAAATTTTAATTTCAAATTAAATGGTATTTGATATCATATTTAATTTTTTTAAATTAATAATTATTTTGTGATAATTATGTCCTTGGCCAAAAATTTTATATATGATTAAGGTTATGATTAATTTTGTACAAGCATAATTAATTAACCTAAACCCTAGATATAAATTAAAATATTCTCTTTTTTTCTCAACTCTAGCCATTTTTTATCTTTTCAATGAGATTGAAAAAGAGAGAAACCAAAAGGGAAAATTTTCAAGAAATTTTTTTTCTCAAGTGAGTTGATCCAAACCCATCCTCATGAATTTTTGGTGATGAGTCATAACACGGAAGATTTAGTAATAGACCCAATCCATCACTTATCACACTTCACGGCAAACTCACGGCATATCAAAATTGGTTCCGGGCATATGCATGCAGACTCTCGCATGTTGTTTGAATGAAGAAGCAAAGTTGGTTCATGCAACAATATAAAAAGGGGCATCAGTCATCAACGCATCAAGCAACAAAGAAAAATTTAATGTAAGCTGCGTGGGATTTTGGAAGTCAAACGGTAACAGCAAACTATGAAAATAGTGTGTTAATTCTTGCAATTTATGGGCTGCACGTGGGATTGCAAAAACAAAATGGTTTCGGCAACAATTATTTTGAGATAAGAAAATTTTTCATGGTCAATCCGGTGTTTAAATATGATTTCGCTGTGCGAGGAGCCTTTTAGTGAAGTGTTCGCGAGATCGATTCTTATAATTGGTATCAGAGCGAGGTTGAAAAGTATTCTAACTCTTATCTTTTAATTTTTTTTAATTATATGATAATTATTATTTGTTTATTTTTATGTATGAGATGCATGAAAAAAATATTTATGTCATATGAGTGGGCATAAAATAGATAATTTTATGTGATAAAATAAATTCATTTGATTAATGTTTATTTTATTTTTTTAAAAAATGCATTGGTCGTAAATTTTTTTAAAAAAAATGCAGTGGTTGATTAATATAGGAATACGAGTTATTCCCGCATATATTAATCAATTGGGATTGTCTTGATCTAGCATGTAAATATTTGACCTACCCTGCGGCGGTAATTATTTGTGGAATGTTTGGTTTCCGTGGAATAGTAATTACTTTTAGGTTTCTAATTCATTTTACATGGTCCATGCATCATTTTTAATTTTATGCCAAAGTGCTTGTGATGATTTCAATATGCGATGAATGAAGTTTAGAATGCATGTTTATTTTTAACATTTCAGCCATTTTCTCAAATTATTTCCTTATTTGCTAACAATTAAAATACGAGAGAAAGTTACGTTAAATGGAAAAGTAACATGATCGTTGTTCTAGTCTTTTGAAGACCATAAATTTATCCTGATGGAGGAGTGTCCTCCAGAGCTGAGTAGAAATGCTAGCCAAGATGTACGTGATACACACCATTGGTGGGTCAGGACCAATGAGAATGCCCACTGCTACTTGCTAGTAGGGATGTCCGATGTTCTTAATGCAAAGCATGAACCAATGGATATAACTCTTTGATGATGAAGTCATTGCTAGCATGTTTGGAGAGCCTTCTGAGCGGTAGCGTCGTGAGGCCTTGACTTCAGTGATCACCACGAATATGAAGGAAGAGACATCTATCCAAGATCAAGTCTTGAGGATGATGACCCACTTCAATATAGTCGAAACCTGTAGAGGTCATAACGTCAACATAGCCTGGTGACCATGATCATCAAGACTTTTCCGAAGAGTTTCCCGATGTTTAATAGAAAAAAATGTTATAAACAAGTTATTAGGAATGGTGAGAAGACGTTATTGTGGTTTGATTACTAGCATCATCTTGGTCCGCTTGTGGATACGTTGGGTGAGAGAGTGATTTATGACTCTGGCTTGGATATGATGGCTACAGTTGCTTATATTATTTCCGATTCTTCTTGGCGTTGGCCTACTGCTAGATATGATGCTCTTTTTGATTTGGCCCGGTCTCATCTATCGAATCCTTCTAGCATGAGGGAGGATGAGCTGGTTTGGGAGGATGACAGTAGAGGGAGGTTCTCAATGGATAGTGCCTGGAATGCTATGCGGACTACGGGACCCTTGATGCGTTGGTCTCGAGTTGTTTGGTTTCGGAAGGCTATCCCGTTTCATTCTTTTATGCTTTGGATGTATATTCAGGGAGGCCTTTGTACCCATGATAGTCTGATGAGGTTCGGTATCTCTGCTTGCTCGCGTTGTATTCTCTGTGGTTGCTCAGGTGTGGATATTGATCACTTGTTCTTCCAATACAATTTCTCTTCGAGCATCTGGTCGACTGTGCTGGCTATGTGTGGTTAGATTGGAGATCTCATGATTGGCTTCTGACTATTGAGTGAATGTATCAGTTTACAGACAGCTGTTTGCGTCATCTTCTAGTCGGCTGTCTCTTGCTGCGTTATTTTACCATATTTGGATATAGAGGAATTCCCGCACCCATGGTGGGCCCCCTCGCCCTGTTTTTGTTCTTCTTAGTGATATTGTTTTTTATGTTAGGACTCGTGCTAGCTTACTGTGGAAGGTGAAACAATCTTATTACAATAAATGGCTTCACCACTCCTGGCACATGTCCGATGACATCTTCTTTTGATTTTTTTTGCTTGTTGCCTTTGGACTTTTCTTCTAGGAGGGCCTATCCTCTCTAGTTGTCTGGGGTATGCCCATTTGCTCTTGTATAGTTTTGTTTTGGTTAATATACTTATTTAATCCAAAAAAAAACTCACTGCTCAACACTGAGGTGTTTAAGGTTGAAAAACTCAAAACGAAACGACAAAAGATTTCTCACGATAACACATATCTGTGACATCTCAGACTTGGCCATATTAACCTTGATAGGATAAACAAATTAGTACAAAATGGATCTTTAAGTTATTTAAAGGACCACACCTTATCAATCAATGTGTTTTGTCTAGAAGGTAAAATGTCCAAGAGACTGTTTATTAGAAAAAGTCTAAGAGCCAATTCATCACTCAGTGGTTATGAATATTTAGTCAAATTTTTTGAATTCTAAATATGTGTATGTTTACCTAAAGCAGCGTAAGTCACATATCTTTGAAAAAGGTCAAAGAGTTTTGTGATGAGGTTTAGAACCAATTAGGTAAAACAATCAAAATTCTGCCATCAAATGGTATTGCGGAAAAGAGAAATCAGACCCTACTAGACATGATGATATCAATGTTTAGTGACAGTTCATTATAGGGTGATACATTACAGACAATAGTGTATATCCTAAGGAGACTAGTGATGGATTCTTCTACAGTCAAAAAGTTAACAAACTATATGTGTCGAAAAACACTACGTTTCTTGAGGAGGATTATATTAGAGAATTCAAGTCTTGCAGTAGAAAAGTACTCGGGGAGTTACTTTCTGGTTTGACCAGTAAACCATCAACAATAGTTGTTGATAATAACATAGAAACTTTGATATCTGACCGTTAGATGAAATTGCATTAGGATGATCTACCACATAGACGAAGTGGAAGGGTTCTATGACAACCTGATTTCTAATTAGAGATTGAAGAGGCACAAATTGACACCTCCGGTGATGGTGTAGATACTTCATTGAGCTATTATAGTGCAATGGATGATGCTGATAAAGAGGAATGGCTCAAAACCATGAACCTCCAGATGGAGTCGATGAACTATAACTCAATTTGGGAGCTTGTAGATCAACCTGATAGGGTAAAGCCCATAGGTTGCAAGTGAATCTACAATAGAAAGAGTGGAGAAAATGGGAAGCTACAGACCTTCAAGGCTAGGCTAGTGGCCAAGGGTTATACCTAGAAAGAGAGTCGACTATGAGAAGACTTTCTCTAACATCCGGTGATCTCGACTACTGTTACCTTGTGGGACGCGTGATACATGATATAAAGCATGTTCAAACATGTACACACTCATGAAATGAATATTTGGATATTCAGAAAATTCCTTGTAGTTCCGATACGGAATTCATTCAAAGATTAAAACTGGATAACCTATGATATTTGGCCCATAACTCTTTTATACGATCTCTGATTTTATGAACTTTATATCGTCGAAAATCTAAGATCGATACCTACAACTTTCGCGTTGAATATTTTTCCAAATTCAAATAAGAAATAAGTCAAAAATATAACTCAAAAATTTAGATGAATAGTACCTGCTAACATATCTAGAGAATTCTACATTTCTCTCCAAAATTCTAAATTTTTCTTCAATTTAAAACATTACCAATTTTCCATTACAGTCCTATATAAATTGAGACACTATTCACTATTTCCAAAACAAAGGAGAGAAGAAAAGAAAATGTAAGAAGAATAAGAAGAATGGAGAAAGAATGAAAAAAAGAGTGAGAGAGTGAGCCATTTTTCAAAGGAGAAAAAATTACAAAATCACCTCACACAAGCTAAGGAGGAGAATATTTCATTAGTGAGACTCCCCAAGTTCATGCATGTCCGTCACGAAATCCAATTTCGTATCCATAATCTACCCACCCGTAAATTATGACAACACGAATAAACGCACTGAACCATACATGTCGAGGTCATTGCATACGTATGATCCCTCTGAAACAGGTATCTGGATTATTCCAGAGATATAGAAATAAACGTCAAATCTCTATAGATATAATTGTTGGGGTTTTGGGCGAAAGGCGCAGCGGAAGCGCGGTTCGGGCGAAATCATAATTTAAAATTTTTTAAATTACCGAATAAATTATTCAATATCTAATATGAATAATTTATTCATATTTCACCTAAACCTATTTATTCAATATCAAATAGTGACATAAATATAAAGGAAACGTCGCGAAATTTTTACGAAAAATGTTTTTCCGTAAAATGACGCAAAATACGTTTTTGACCGAACCGACCATTCAACACTTATAGTTGTTGGGTTTCTAAGATGTCCGAAGATCAATTTAAGCAATGAAACATGTGAATACTCAAAGAAGAATTTGCGGAATAATACTCACTTTGATCGGCTATTGGATGCGTCAAATACGAAACTTTGCTCCTTGAAGTTTCGGCCAAGCTCCTACTTTGGGGATGAAATCCAAGCTCCAAGCTTTGTTGTTGATTCCAAGCTCTAGGATTGGTTTCCCTATTACCTTATATGATTCTTTGAATGTGCTAGCAACTAGAAAATTTTGCAACAAAATCTTCTTCTTCTTCCTCATTGTTTTGGCCAAAGAAGAAGAAATAGAGAGATTGTTTTTGGTTCCAAAATCGTGAGATAGAGAGAGAATTAGATGAAGTTCAAAAATGAAATTCAAGATATACCAAAATCAATATTTGGTATATGTCAAAACTCTCACCAACTTGCAGTGTAAAACAAGTCATCACCCACCCACCAAATTCCATCACAAAAAAGGTAAGTCAAATGACAAGTGATGTGACTTGTGGGCCCCACTTAAATTCAAAATCTGAGTGGGCCCGCAAACACTCCCGGGCTCGGGTTCGTTAATTCCGAATTAACGAACTTTCCGTTGCGACGTAATTAAATCAAATTTAATTAAATAATTATGCCTAGTAAAATTACTATTCACATCGCTAGCGAATTAATTCTAAATTAACTCGTTCACCCGAATTAAAATCTAATTTTAATTCCGTTATGAAATCTAATTTCGTTTAATATATCGAATATATTATTTTATCGATTAATTCAAAATTATCGTTCTCTCCCTTCAAATAGTATTTTATCCTAGATAAAATCTCTCCGTAATTAATCACAGATTAATTATGTTCGAATCATACGTCATCTGTGAATCTTCGGGAAGCGACCCATGAGATCCCTGGATATGTTGGCAGTAAATTCGGTCGCTGGACTATCCGAACACGTACGTACCTCGTACTATATTTTTACCGATTTACGAGACATGGTTGGCTTCTAGCAAAGCATTGTGCCTACCCAATTCTACAGAAATATTCTTAAAGGAATATATAATCTATGTCAGGCATAGTATAGGTAGTATTGCGTATTTCGATCTAATATCGGATGTCACATGCAAGGCCTGGGGCTGAAATAGTGTATCCCCCGTATGAAGCATATATTAGATCACAAGCAACTAGTCTCTTTAATCGGATAATCATGACCTTGTCATATTATCCCGATGGTTGCAACCAATTAGAGTACCAGTTCTGTATCCCTACGTGATCATTATCTCCATATGACTGAAGTGATACTTCTGTCTTGACATCACACCCAATACACTACGATTCTCAATAAACCCAGAAGAGGCGTACACAGAACCTATTAAAGTCTTGGATGACCAAAACCAAAGCGTATTGATTGTCGTAAGTACTAGCGATGCAAGTCTCAGGTTAAGACCAAATACACCTACCCTGATGCGGATTCCCATAGACACATAATCATACTACCAATGGGATTCCGCGGGGTCTATCCAGAGCGAAGCTGTTTCCGTACCATCTGTAAACACAATCTCCTATCACACTTGCATAAGTATCCAATACTTAAATATATGAGAACTATGTTGTTACGCTTCCATAACACGCACAAGTACAATACTAGTCTATTCCACATTATCAATGTCCAATCTCGATAATACTACGACTAGGGATATTTGTGGATTGATATTGTCTCATATCTAATAATCCGGAACTAATTATAAGGACTTTTATCATTTATATATTAAGTAATCAAATTACAAAATGATAAAATGCAATTTCCATTGTCACATAGTTAATTTCTATAAAAACCACAATGTCTTTTACAAATAGTGACGCTATGGGTCATAATTGTCCAACAATGGGGACAGCCCAGGTCAGCCCTAATAGTGTTAGGGCAGTTCTTGGGCTGCCCGAACAGTGACAAATTCACTATTTTGACAGCCGTCACCCGGTTGGCTAAAAAGTCACCCGGTAACGCCGTTTTTGGCCGTTTTCGCTTATTTCAACTCTGAAATACTTTCCGGAAATTGTTCCAACTATCAAAACACATCCAATACATTCATATGACATCAAATTCATCACATAATTTCAAGTTTACTCAGATCTGATCCAGAAACCGAAATTACTAAATTTCATGCTTTAAATCAAATTTTTCAACATTAATCAAATTAATCTCAACACCATCCAAAGTCACCACACATGAAGCACCCAATAAAAATTATAGGCATTACAAGAGTGGTCATAACACTCTAGAATGGCAACATGTCATCAAATGAAAAAATTGGATCAGTATTACCATAATATCACCCAAATCTACTTCACACATGCATCAACACTTCCAATTCATCATTCACAACCAAAAGCCCAAAATTTTCAGAAATAAAGAAACCCTAGAACTTTTCAGAAACAAGAAACTAAATTTCTAAGCTTAGGGATTTGTAGAATTACCTCTAATCCTCTCAATTCCTTAGTTTTTTCTTGATTTCCTTCATTTCTTTCCTTGAACCATCAAGTATGATTTGGGAACTATATTTGGGAGCTTGTTTGGCCATGGTAGAGGTTAATGGAATAAAGAAAACAAATTTCTAATTTAAATCCCCTTAGCCGACTTTACGAGGGCATTTTTGTCCAATTTTTTATTTTAATTTCAATAAATTAAAATAATGATAAGAAAAGCTTTAATGTGGAAAAATCAAATTTTCACTTTTAACCTTAATAAAATCATGCCACATGTTCCAATATTAATTAAACAAATTTCATAACATTTATGTAAAAAGTTTAATTAATTAATTATTCAAATATTTAACAATTAAATATCTAAATAATCAATTAATATAATAATTATTATATATGTATTTTTATTTACAATAAATAACAAATACATATTTTTATGGCATATGTCAAAATCTCATTTGACGAATAATTAATGTGTATCTAATCGTAGTATGTATCAAATACAAATAAATAATAATTACGATTGCCCAAAATCCTCTAATGCATGTGTTATCGTTTAACCGATTAAATGATTCGAATTAACTCACTTAATCCGATGAAGTATTATGAATAATTCGTATTATTCATAACGTGTTGCCTAAGTGCTCAACGAGTACACTTCATATTGTGGGACTCTCTAAGTTTAGGTTTATCCGTCATGAAATCCAATTTCGAGTCCATAATCCACCCTCTCATGGATTATGACGACCACGGATAATCTCACTAAACTATGAAAGTCGAGGTCATTGCATACGTATAATCCATCCGTCATAGGCTATTCATATTATACCTGGGATATAGATAAGAACGTCAAATTCGTTCAATATAATATATTCGACTTTCAATTTACGATCTCTAAATTACACTCGGAACTGATTTCCAAAGTTATACCACGGCCATGGATTTACTAGAATGTAAAACGTGAGGATGCCTATGCCCTGTACACAGGACTGACGGATCCTATCTTGATACACACTGGATATCATGAATATCAGTCCACACCTATCGAACATGCAGAGGTCTAATCATGAATAGATTGGTGACATGACTGCCATCAAAGTGTAGAGGATAACTCTTATATCCCACTGTGGTATCTCAAGTCGAAGGACCACTGATGAGTGGTAAATGTATCACTATTTCCCACTCATTTGACCTAATATTTTGAATAAATTCTTGAGTTTTGTGAATATTTTGATATGTTTTGTCTTATTTTGTAGATAAATAAAGTTTCAGGACTCTCTGGAGGTGATTCGGGGTCAAAATATTGAAAAAAGACAAAAAAGGGCAAAATGGTCATTTCACGCGTCGCGACACGAACGGCGCATCGCGACCGCTAAAGTGCACCGGGGACACGTGTCAAAATGTGAGAAGTTAGCTAAAATGCGTCGCTAAAATACACCATATGCTAATGTGCGCCTGCCACGTGTCATTATCACAACAATCTTGCTAACGTGCGTCGTGCCATGTGTCACTATCACATACTGCCGACAATCACCATTGCCACGTGTCGTCTACATGTCATCCATGTGTCAGCCACGTGGCGTCCACATCAGCAGTATGCTGAGTCATTGTGCCACGCGTCGTCCACATCATCAACCACAAATCACATTGTGCCACGTGTCATCATCACATGTTGCCGACAATCCACATCGCCACATCATCGCCATGTCAGCATAATTATTGAGTTAATCATCCAAATTTTCCACGTGTCAGCATTCTATTGGGCCAACAGACTTCTTATCGTCATGTCAGCAAAAAAGAGATCAAAGCATTCAATCAGCGCGTGCCACGTCAGCGTGTAAGTTGGTGGGAAAATTCAAAAAAAAAGAAAAAAATTAATACCTTGTCAAATTTAAACTCACTAGTTTAGCCTCGTGTTCGCTTGGTCGATTTCTATTTTAAATATTAGCCTCGGCCCAAAACCCCTGCAATCCATGAAAACCCATATATCTGTACACACACATGGAACTCCTTAGGCCCACACGCCCAAGCCCAATCCAAAATTATAGGACCACATGCAAAACATGTGTCAAATCTATCCTAATCCCCTTCCAAATTAGCCAAGATTGGATACCTCAAGTTTGGAAGGAAAATCTTGACCATGAAAGCCCATATATCCGTTCACACCCATGCAACTCTTTAAGCCAACACGCCCAAGGCCAATCCAAAATTATAGGACCACATGCAAAACATGTGCCAAATCTATCCTAATCCCCTTCCAAATTAGCCAAGATTGGATCCCTCAAATTTGGAAGGAAAATCTTGACCATATGGTGGGAGTTGGGCGGCACACACACATATATGATAACAAGAAACCGTAACATATAGAAAACCCTTGCATGCAACTATAAAAAGAGACATAAACCAACCCTCTTCCACTATCTCTTTTCCTTAGACACAGACGACACTTCAACAAAATAAAACAAATAACCCTAATCGCCTCTCACTCCCCTCCTCTCTCTCTCTCTCGCCACTCTTATACTCTAGCTTTCATCTCTCACACATTCTCGGCCACAACAAGCCAAGAAACAAGAGCCCATAACCGTAAAGCCACCAACAATCACTAAACAACTTTAAAGCCGAAACACAAAAGCAATAACAAAAATCAAGCCCTCAAAGCAGAAACCAACGCACAAATAACCCGTAAAACCAGAAGAGACTCACGACAAACCCATGCACACGTGAATCAAAAGCAACCAACAACAAAGTCTCTCTCTCTCACCCTTTCTTTGATCGGCAACACACACAAAGCTTACACCACTCACTGACCAAAACAAACAACACAAAAAGCTTACACCAACAAGGAAGAAACAAACTCAAGCCACGAAAAAGACAAGCCCCACCGATCAGATAAACAAAATAAAACCCACAAAAAAAATAAGCCAACTCACACACATACGACCACCAGCTTACACACGGCTACAAAAAGCCAGTAGCACAATAAGCCACCGACCAAGCAACAAATCAGCAAAACTGAACCACAAACAACGCCCCATAGCCAACCAAAAAAACCAAACGTGAACCCTAAACCAACGTGAAACTCAAACCACCGTGAAACTTAACCAGAAACTAGTAAGAAATCGAGACCAAAAATAGTATCAAAAATAGTCCAAAACTGACACAAAAACAGCCCCTAAACCGAGACAAAACCAGACAAAAAACAAGCGTGGAAACAGCAGCAAAAACAGAGAAAACAGCAGCCCAAAATAGTGAAATAGTGAGCAGAAATAGTGAATCAGCGAGCCAGAAAAACAGTGAAGCTATAATCCTTCCGGCGATGGAATAACGCAATTCCAAGAAGTGACTTAAAAGGTAAGACCTGAGGGCCTCCTCTTTAATATTCGTTTTGCTATCCCGGACACGGCATGCTTGGTTGGACATGAAATACGTCCAATCGCGCATGCGAGATCCCACACTAAAATCGACCAAGTCCCTTGGTCACATTTGATTTCCCTAGTATTTTGTTATTTATTTTTTTATGTTCATTTACTGTCATTATTTATCATTACTTATTATTCCGCATTTACTTTGTTGCTTATTGTCATTATTTATCTTTTCTATTTATTTATTTTCATTTATCATTATTATTCATCTCGCTTTTACTTTTGTTCATGTTTGGTTATATTACTTCGTATCCACTTTCGTGACTACTTACATTGGATTAAAGGTCACCCTTTTGTGGGAAATGCCTGAGGGCACCCTTTACCATATTAATTTGTAGTCCTGGACGCTGCATGCTTGGTTAGATGTGAAATATGTCCAACCGGGCATGCGAGATCCCAAACTAAGATCGGCCAAGTCTCTTGGTCGCATCTCATTTCTTTTATTTCGTCATTTATTTATTCTTTTGATGTTCCGTTATTTATTCTCATTGTCTTTTGTTCATGTTCGGCTATATTACTTCGTGTCCACTTTCATGACTACTTACATTGGATTAAAGGTCACCCCTTTGTGGGAAATGCCTGAGGGCACCCTTTACAAAATTATTTTGTAGTTTGGACGCTGCATGATTGGTTAGACGTGAAATATGTCCAACCGGGTATGCGAGATCCCACACTAAGATCGGCCAAGTCTCTTGGTCGCATCTCATTTCTTTTATTTCATCATTTGTTTTTCTTTTGATGTTCCGTTATTTATTTCCGCACTTTATTTTTTTTTATGTATTCATCTCCCTTTATTATTCTGCTCTTATTCATACTCATGTCTTGCCGCATCACTTCACGTTTACTTTCATGTTTGCATTGTGTCAATGATTGAGTGTTGCCTCTTGCGGTATATCGAATAGAAACCCATACATAAATTTCATAGCCAAATCCGAATGGACAATAGTGCGGTCTGTACTTAGGATACAACTCCACGTACCGCTCGAGAAACATTCACACATGTGTTTATGTTATTATAGATGCCATTTTTGCCTTATCCCATTTGAACGTGTTCCCGGATGCTACTCGAACACATGCATTCTATCTCACTATGCATTCTACCTCATTCCGTTTGAACGCGTTTACAAACGCTACACGAACGCACATACTGGACAAACTCTTTCTTACCATTTTATACACTTTTGTCTCTTTAGTTATTTACTTTACATTATGCACTTAATTGTTTGCACTTTTTATTATTATTATAATTTACACTATGCTTGTGGAATTATGCATTCGCTTTCATTTCCATTTAAGTTTATGGGTGTGAAAACTTGTATATTATTTGAATTATCTTGCATGTTCTACATAAGACTTGGTTATATCATTGTGTAGACCCGTTCATTACAACTGGCATAAGTAATGGACCATTCGAACCCAACAGTTTGAGGTCTTCCCTTGTGAGGGGTGATTGCGGTCATAAATCATTTCCCAGTTCACACTGGGTGGCGACTCCCTTATTCTCCGGTCTAGTCCTCTTCGGGCTACTCTGTACTCCCTACGAGCCGCGAGCCCGGACAGTGTCGCTCCGCTTTGTGCCTACATGAAGCTTGTCCCTGACGCATAGACGTTAATCAAGCTGTTACTTTCTTGTAAATGTTATATTTCTTTTTGTCTTTTCCTAATAATTGTGATTTATTTTGTTATTTTATTTTATTTTCTCCGACAGGATCCAGACCTTTTTGACCTTTCACGATTTGATGTTTTGCTACTGATTGTCCTTTGGAAGATACTAGTGCTATTGTTACTCACCCTTTTCAGGTTCTATAAATTCAACTCATCATTGGACTTTTGAAGGCATCCAAAGTTGAGAAAGAAATACATTAAATTGGAAGCCACTTCAAGAAGACGAGTTGTAAATATCTGTGACTTTTGTGGTACTAGTGTTGGTACTAAGCCACAATACGTAGCAGCATCACAGGAATTGGGACGAGTCTTAGCTGAAAGGAATATGCACCTAGTATATGGCAGTGGCAATCTTGGATTAATGGGGATCGTTTCAAAGGCCGTACAGGAAGGAGGAAGTCATGTCTTGGGAATCATCCCAAAACCTTTGGTAGAGACGAATCTTATAACGGAGAAGAACTGATCGTGCCAGGTATGTCTGAACGACTGGTGGAAATTATTTACCGTGATGATGCTTTTATTGCTTTGCAGGAGGGTTGGCCACGTTGGAGGAGATTTTTACATTGCTATCTTGGGCGAACTTGAACATACACCAGAAACCGATTGGACCATTTAACACATATGGATTTTATGATTTTCTTTTTATTTTTCTTGATGATGCTCGGAGAAATGGGTTCGTGTCAAAACCTTTAAAAGAACTCCTCTTCACTGCCAGAACTGCCCCAGATTTAATTGACCAAATCTTAGCATTTGAACCACAAATTGACCATATCCTTTCCAAGATAAACTGGTCCGATAATGCTCATGGTAAAAAGCGTCGGATAAATCTGGATCTTAATATTTAATTTTCATTTTAGATGTAGAATTTCAGCTAACCAGGTACTATCTTCTAAACTCATCTTCTACTTTTTAAGATTTTGGGGACAATGTCTCATTTAGGTTTGGGGGTGGGGAATAGTTGTAGTATTTTATTTTTATGTTGTTTTTATTTTTAGTCCAAAATTTTCAAAAAAAATTCCAAAAATTTGAAAATTTTAAACAAATATTTTGTGTTTTTTTGTTTTTAATTTGATTAATCAAGTGAAATTGGTTTGAAATAGCTGTGTAAGGAATTTCCACTCCTGAGACGTATCTCAACCTATTTCGTAACAAGTTAATTTTTATTTATTTCCTTGTAAATTATTTAATTTGTGAATTCTCCATAATACTGACTAAAATGGATCTTCATATGCTCAGTTGACAGGTATTATCAACACACATGGTAACAAACGGACATGAGTTGTAATTGACAAGTCTGTAATATTTAGTGCTCTAGTTTAAATTGGAGGAAACATCTAAAAAATGATGGGATATAAAAAAATAATAAAAAAAACGTCTGAGATCTGAGTTATTAAGTCCGTAGGGGTGTTTTAACACCTAGTGCCCTAAAACAAACTGGTTTCGGAGTCACTGGCCCAAAGCTCGCTACATGGATGGAAGATGTTAGAAAAAAATATATATATCTGAAGTCTGAGTAATTAAGTCCGCAGGGGTGTCTTAACACCTAGTGCCCTAAAGCCAACTGGTTTGGGAGTCACTGGCTCAAAGCTCGCTACATGAATGAAAGATATTGTATATAAAAAAAAATCAAAAAAATCATAAAAAAAAAATTCCATTGCTTAAAAAAAGGTGTGAAATTTGATATAACTTTAGGACAAAAATATTACTCTCTTTTCAGCTACACTTGTGACTATTGTGGGGAAAATGAGTTGATTAATATTTTGTTGGATGTGTGTATGGAGAATGGTAAAAATAATCAGAGAATTTACTTATTCAGTAATTTAGAAAGAAAGAAAACAACTCTAAACTTGGATAATAAGTTTCACCCGCTTAGTCACTAACTTCTTTATTCTATTTTCTCTTGTCTTTTTGTTTTTGTATGCATTAGTTTTACTATCTTTTTACTTTTGTAAAACGTTTGTGGGTATCGTTGTTGTCAGCCCTCACGAGACTAAAACTCATCCACTAGGGACACCTAAGTGTTTAAAGGCTTGTTGCATACGCTAAATGCAACCGTGATCCCTACAAAAATGGCTTAGCTTAATTTTATTTTAAAGATGTTTTTGTTATTTTATTTTGTTGTTTTGCTCGAGGACTAGCAAAATGTTAGGTTTGGGGGTGTGATGAGTGGTAAATGTATCACTATTTCCCACTCATTTGACCTAATATTTTGTATAGATTCTTGAGTTTTGTGAATATTTTGATGTGTTTTGTGTTATTTTGTATATAAATAAAGTTTCAAGACTCTCTAGAGGTGATTCGGGGCCAAAACAGTGAAAAAGGATAAAAAAGGGAAAAATGGTCATTTTACGCATCGTGACACGAACGGCGCGTCGCGATCGCTAACGTGCGCCGAAGCTTGCTAATGAGCATCGGAGACACGTGTCAAAATCTGAGAAGTTTGCTAAAAAGTGCCGCTAAAATGTGCCAGATACTAACGTGCGCCTGCCACATGTCATCATCACAACAATCTTGCTAACGTGCGCCGTGCCATGTGTCACCATCACTTGTTTCCGACAATCGCCCTCGCCATATGTCGTCTATGTGTCATCCACGTTTCAGGCACGTTGTATCCACATCAGCAGCATTCCGAGTCATTGTGCCACACGTCGTCTACATCATCAACCATAATCACATGTGCCACGTGTCATCATCTCATGCTGTCGACAATCCACATCGCCACATCATCACCATGTCAGCATAATTATTGAGTTAATCATCCAAATTTTCCATGTGTCAGCATTCTATTAGGCCGACAGATTCCTCATCGCCACGTCAGCAGATAAAAGATCAAAGCATCCAATCAGTGCGTGCCACGTCAGCATGTCGTGACGCGTGGCACCAAAAAAAGTCTATAAATTGACGCCGAATTTTCATATTTGAATTCATACCTTCTTCTATGTAATTCTTTAAGAATACTAAGAAGATTGCATCTTGTTTGTTTATTTACAGCTTTCAGTAATTAATTTCTGCTTTTGCAATTTCTGTTCTTTACTTTTCAGTCTTTACTTTCCACAATTTACTTTTACGCATTGTACTTTTCTTTCTTTACTTTTTCATTTTTTACTTTTCAGTAATGAGGAGGTAACTCCCCATGCTGGGGTAAAAGGTAAAACTTTTATTACTAATATTTAGATTAATCTCCATTAATTATAATATATAAACTATTTAAAACATGACTTAATGAGGATACCGCTTTATTGGTCAGTTGGTAATTATTGAAATTGGTTTTAACCTGACTAAGCTTGGATACCACCTATATGACAAGTTGGAAATTAATTATAAATTTGACTTAATCAGGTTACCGCCTATATGGCTGGTTGGTAAAATCACGCAAAGATAATATATTAAAATAAGGGAGATATCTAAAATAGTAGTGATAAAAGTGGATCATTTTACCTCAGCGTTTTCTTTTATTGCACTTTTCCTTTTTAATTTTCAGCATTTACTTTTCAGCAATTTACTTTTTAGCATTTAATTTTCAGTATTTACTTTACAGCAATTTACTTTTCAGTATTTAATTTTCCGCCTTTATTTTTCAGCATTTACTTTATGTCTTTTATTTTATTTAAGCTTTTACTAGCCATAACCTGTTATCTGGGGTTGTGATGAATTCCAATATCACCGTTTATAAGGGATCAATTTAGAGTTTGGGTAATATAAAGGTTTATTTATTGAGTCTTAAGCTTAATGCTTTTTGTTAACTGACCATTAATAAAATTGATTTGGTAAACTTAAAATGAATTTGGAAAAGGGATTTTAGGTTTAAACCCTAGACTCAATAGCCCACGATCTTCCTTAATGATAGAAAACCCTTTGATAGATTTCCTTACAAGATATGAATATATATGTCGGGCGGGGGTAGCCATAATTGGAACTTAATCTTAATGAATTCAGGTAACTTGGTTGACATAGGAATATGATTAATTAAGTTACACTGGGTATTTGTATATGACCATCGGAAGAGGCTTTTGCATAATTTCGTGTTCCACATTAATAAACCGATTACACAAACGTAAATTAACCACTTCATCTTTAAAAAGATATTGGAATAATTCACAACCCTTGATAGTTTCTAAATCTTGAATTTTCGTCAATCTACTTTCGCGCTATTTCTTTTACTTGTTTTAATTTTAAAGTCACCACCCAATCAAACAATCAATCCATTAGATACTTGTAAACATTTAATTTCATAAATTTATATCAAAAGGTTTTGAGTCCTCGTGAGATCGATATTTTTTATACTACTTGAACGATACGTGCACTTGCGTTATATGCGTGTGATTGCACCAGTCGGCCATTATGCTCGCTCAACTCGAGAAGATTCATATTGACATTGGTGTACCATATATTAGGAAATCTTCAGTGAGTCGTTTAGTGTTTATCAAATAAACTCTTACATGTCTATACGAGTCTCCTGAGACTCATGGTTAATTGGGATAAACCATCGGACCAAGTCACGATATACGACATGTACTGGTCTCAGCGGATTTTACTAACCGACCCGTGTTAGTAAATCTTGACCAGGAACTTTATTTAAGGATGTACATCTTATAGTGCGCTTCGCAATGTCAATTACAATCTACGTTGTAACTGCGCACTACATTGTAAATCCTAGGGTCATTGTCTAATGTACACGTATCACTAAACCAGATTTAGTTTTGATATAATTGTAATTAGATATCTAATCGTAATTTGATCAAATATGTGAATAAAAGACAAGGGTGCTACCATTAAATTAGTAATATTATAGAAAATAGAATTGCTCGTATTTATGAATCGGACATATATACGATCCGGATTAGCACTCTGAGCACCAACCCTAACAATAATCATGTCGACGTTTCTATTAGTAATCTCTTGATAACACTTAGAACTCACTTCTACAGTATATCACAGGCCCATGGATTTAACAGATTGCTAATCCCATATTGAATACATTTGCTCTGTACACAGAGCTGACAGATTCTATCTTGACACACACAGGATATCCTGAGGATCAGTCCACAGCCAACGAACAGGCGGAGGTCTGACCTAAATAAGTCGGTGACGTAACTGCCATCAAAGTGTGGAGGATATCTCATATATCCACAATGGTATCTCAAGTCAAAGAATCACTATGCTAGTCAATCCGAGAAGATTCTTATTGACGTTGGTATAGCATTCATTAAGAATCTTCGATGAGTCGTTCAATGTTTATCCAATATAAATACCTACAAGTCTATACGAGTCTCCGAGACTCATGGTTAATTGAGAATCAACCATTGAAATCCAAGATTCCAATAAACGATATATACCGGTCTCAGTGGGTTTACTTACTGACCAAGTAATGTAAACCTTGACCATGAACTGTTAAAGAAATGATACGGTTATGATACAACTCAAAGTTTGCAACTGTGTCATAACTAATCATTCTAAGGTCAATTACGTCTTTACCATATAGAAATAGACATTATATTATAGAAACTGCTTATTTTATTATAAAAAATAGTTTATATAAGTATTTACAGGGAAATACAAAAGAAATTTATGCTCTAAGCACCAATCCCAGCATGTACCCTCCTCCACATTGTGATTCTTTCTAGAACATTAAAGCTTTCTAGTAGAAGGGAAATGAGGTACGTGACTAAGGCACCAAGGATGAAAGTTAGCCACCTTAATAGTATAAATCTCATGCATTGTGATTCATAAGCATAATATGAGTTCGGGGTACTACTCTTTTTCTTTCGATTCCTTTTGATAAGAGGCCAAATAGACCCCAACCATAAATAATTCACTCTTTCATGTACTAGTACTTATTTGATATCTAAGGTTCTGATTCTTGAAAACCAATTTGATTCTTAGTTACTGCTAGAACTTAGTATTAGTCACATATCAGTTTAAGAAATATTGGCATAAGATAAAAGAAGCAAAGAAATCAGTATTTGTCATGGAAGTTTCATATAGACATGAAATGCCTCAGAGGACGTAGATATTCTAGACACCAAACCCATGCTCGTAAGAAGTAAAGTGAATATTGACAGGGAAGCTGATTAGTTGTCTTAAACAAGGAACTCGATATGGATTCTAACTTATCAGTGATACCAGTTAAGGAAACTGTCCTGACGGAGTCTATCTCATACCTATCTTACATGAGTAATAGGCTCTACCTGGACATAGTATACCAGAACGAGAATACCTACATCATCGAGATGTGAAAACTCTTACCCCATCTTTAACAAGCATAAAGAAAGATAACTGTAAGGAAGACAATGATAGTATATCCTAAGATAGAGACAGAAAACATGGAGAGATAAATCACCCAGAAAAGCTCTATTAAAGTTTCTGAAGTTAGAAAGAAGATAACCTAGCACGATTCAAGAATTTATGCAAGTCAGCACGAGGCATGTAGTACTAGTGGAAGAACCAAACGTAGTAGAAACCCATATGGACGTAAGAAATAGACTCATTAGATTGAATACACGCAGGAATTATCAAAAAATGATCAGTACAGATTATAGATTATGTGAAGTAGCTAAAGCCTTCAGCAAAAATAAAACTCCAATAAGAATGAACCACCACTGGCATTGGTAGTTTAGCTTAGAGCCAAGAGCTAGGTTGTGGAAATAAATAATATAGAAGGATGCGGAAAGTAACAAGAGAGTTCAGTACATATAGTAACGGGGATAATATAACTTAAGGATAATAAAGTAAATGGAGGTCTCAAGATGGTTGATAAAATTTATGAAATTTTAAGACATGCAGTAGTCGATGTAGATTCCAACAGAACGAATGATGAATCTTCTTTCCAGCAGCCTCTACACTAGTTAGTAGATAAACACCTAACCAGATTATCATTGAGTTTAGACAATTAACAGTAAAGTGTATCCCAGATCTCTATGGGAAGCATGCATTCACCCATCAATGTAGAGCCCTAGTAAGGATTTGAACAATAAAGAAGAGTATCTGACATGATAGACATGTAACTTAACAGAAAGATAGCTGAACCAAGAGGTTCAAAAGAACCTGGATAAGAATCATAAGATAGTAATACTCTGTACGAGATAGAGTAATTTAAATTCACAGTAAGACTAGCTGAATCTAGAAGTGATAACCTATCTTATTATAAGATTGATAACCTTCAAGCAAGTAAAGGCTCAAAAGAGTAACCGACCAAAGTAAGCAATGCGTACGTATATAACGACCTAGAAGTAAGATATACGACTTATACATAGCTTCCCACCATAACTAGAGAGGAACAAACTAGTAAGAAAGAAACACCCAAATCGAAGGTTCAATAATGATACCATAACTTGTCATAAAATGAGGAGCTTCCAGAGAAGTAATGACTTAAGAGGTTTAAGAAACTGTGATAAGTAAAAGGATTAACAGATGAATTATGGTAGTATTTTGAGAGAGCACAAACCTGAATGAGGTTCTCAGTAAGGGATAATATGACCAATAGTTCCTGACAATAGTACCTTAGTATGGGAAACCAATACCAAATATGTAAATAAGAGAATCCTAGGATTATAAACGAGCAGCATGTACTACTACAACATGCAAAGCTAGAGAGACCACCACAATCGAAAAAGACTTTAGGACCAACCCCACCCTCCCAACCCTCATTAGACAATAATAGAAATGAGGGGGACCTCGATGTTCATTCCAAAGAAGTTTCCAGAAATAAGTGAATAATTGGTGTAGTATAGTATCCTATAAGATAAGATACAAGACATTTAAAATATGATATATTTCAGATAAGAAGAACGAGACATGAAACACGACAACCTCGGATATTGTATAAGAGTAGAAGAAAAGGGGAAAAAGAGTCAAAAAAAGATTTAAAGGAGGAACTGTCAAGATACAACGATGAAATGAATGAGTATTAGTCAAGCAATGACAGGAATACATGAGTAACGATATTAGACATGACTAAGGACCTACAACAATAGAATTTTCCATTTAGGAATTGAAAAAGAAGGGTATCAACATAATATATTATGTGATGTATAACAGTGAGTCCTTAGGCGTTAGTATACAAATATTATTGAGACCAGGACAACACCTAACAGAATAAGACTACGGGAGAATTGAAAGTGGAATATTCTGGAGTGCAACTAGGCAAAGAGAACAAGTCAGTGTAAAGGGTGCTTAACTAGATCTATACTAGAAGCAAATTTAAAGAGAATGAACGTTAACCATAACCGCGTCGCCAACATCGACGTTAATAGTAAGCTAGAGGTATATGAAAAATTTGACCATGAATTGCGAAGTCCTAAGCCCCACAGGTAGGTAGAGATAGAAGAGCTTGAAGGACATAGTCGATAAGTAGTTAGATTTAGCGAGAAGAAAATAGAGAGTTAGATAGTTAAGTTAAGAGGAAAAATGCTAAGATCAGATCGAGCATGTAGAATTGAGGAAGTATCAAGTACGATCAGTTCTAATAGTGACAAGGATTACTTTTGTAAATAGTTATCCCAGAATGGAAGTAGGATATGAAAAAGCCTAACTATATAGAACACTAGTATTTCTAGGGACTCAGAAGTACCAGCTAAGAAGAACCTGAGGTATACTCAAAGTTAGGGGAAACAAAAATTATTAGATGTAGTACAAGTAAAATATTGATACATTAAATGTGAAGTGTGACAGAAGTCCCAAGTGATATTTAAGAATTAATGTTGTCATGACAAAAGATATAAAAGGTTTTAAGTAAGAAAGAACTAAGATATATGTGATGGCAAGTCATGAATATAGTATCGAATTTAGAACTAATAGCTCACGTAGATAATCGAGTTAGAGAATGTTGAGCATAACTAGAGGTCTAAAATGAGGTTTATTTGATGTATGAAGATAGTTGTAGCATGACGGTATAATGTGTTCAACAAAAATTTCATGGAATGAGAATGAAGAATTACCTCTCAGTCAAGAATTCGAGGGATTATTCACTGAATGTCACAGACTTTGGAGCAGTATATGCGAGCATGGAAAATGGTATTATATATAAAAATCAGAGGTTAAGGTAAGATGAAGAGTACGTATGTTTACTAGCGAAGTAGTAAGTTATGATTTCTAAGTCATGGTATATAAGAACTAGCATGGTGATCACATCGTCCTTTAATATACTGACAGCGTATGAGGGACCGTCGGAAAGTAATGTGATATAGTTGATGAAGCAAGGTTGGTTATTGATAAGTGGTAAATATATCAGTATTTACGGTCCCTTTTACTTAATATTTTGTATAGTTTCTTGAGTTTTGTGAATATTTTGATGTGTTTTGTGTATTTTATAGATAAATAAGGTTTCAGGAATCAAATCGGGGCCAAAACAGTGAAAAATGGAGCAAAAGAGTAAAATTGTCATTTTAGCGTCGTGACGCGCAACACTTCTACATTGCGACCGCTAAAATGCGCCGGACATGTGTTAACATCAGAGAAACTTGGTATCATACGCACTTGCTAACAAGCGTCAGCCATATATCAACATCACAGTAATCTAGCTAAAATGCGTCGGACACGTGTCATCATCCCATACTACCGAAACTAAACGTCATTGCTTATGTCACCATCACGACGCACACAACCTTTTCGTGTCGCGATGTCTAACCAATAATTCTGTCGACATCCATGTGTCATCATCTCAGTAAAGCGCATGCCACATGTCGAAGATCAACGGTGCGTCGCGACGCGCAATGTTTCACCCGTCGTTACTCGTGGACCAAAAATTTGCCTATAAATTAAGGCTGAAATCAGAATTCCAATTCATACCTTCTTCTGGGGATTTCCTTAAGAATACTAAGAAGATTGTATCTTGTTTGTTTATTTACAGCTTTTTGTATTTAATTTTTATTTTCCGCAATAGTTCTTTCTTAATTTTACTTTTCAGTCTTTATTTTACTTTTCAGTATGAGGAGGTAACTCCCATCTACTGGGGTGAAAGGTAAATCTTTTATTACTAATATTTTAAAACTCGACTTAATGGGATACCGCCTTTATGGTCGGTTGGACTTAATCAAATTGATTTTAACCTGACTAAACCGGATACTGCCTTTATGGTCGGTTGGAATTAATTATAAATCTGACTTAATCCGGATACCGCCTATATGGTCGGTTGGTAATGTCATGCAAAGTTTATATATTATAATAAGGGAGATATCTAAATTAGAAGTAATACAAATGGATCCTCTCACCCCAGCATTTTCTTTATTGTTAATTTATCTTTTTAATTTTCAGCTTTACTTTATATCATTTACTTTATTTATGTTTTTAATAGTCCTAGATATATGCTGTAACTAAATACCATATCTGAGGTTGTGATGAATTCCAATATCACCGGCTTATAAGGGTTATTTTGATGATTTGGGTAATATAAAGGTTTATTTATTGAGCCTTAAGCTTAATGCTTCTTGTTAACTGGCCATTAATAAGATTGATTTGGTAAACTTAAAATGAACTTGTAAAAGAGATTTTAGGTTTCAGATTTAGACTCAAAATCTCACGATCTCTCTTAAAGAGAGATAATCTTTAATAAATTTCCTTACAAGATAGGAATATACCTGTCGGGGGGGTAGCCATAATTGGAACTTAATCTTAATGAATTAGATAACTTGGTTAACATATGAATATGATTAATTGGGTTACACTGGGTGTTTGCATCTGACCATCGGAAGAGGCTTTTGCATAATTTCATGTTCCAGGTTAATAAACCAATATATTGCACAAACATGAGATAACCACTTCATCTTTAAAAGATATTGGAATGATTCATAACCTTAGATAGTTTCATAATATTGAATTTTCCTTAAATTTACTTTCGCATTATTTTATTTACTTGTTTTCAGACAAAAATCTCCATCCAATCAACAACCAATCTATTAGATACTTGTAAACCTTTAACTTCATAAATTAATAGCTAAGGTAGTAAGTCCTCATGGGATCGATACATTTCATACTACTTGAGTGATACATGCGCTTGCGTAATGTGAGTGATTTCACCGATCAAGTTTTTGGCGCCGTTGTCAGGGACTTATTTATCTTTCACTATTAATTTCGAGGTTAGATACATTTATCTGTGTCTAATTTCTTTTTACTTATTATTTTTATTTTCTTGTGTTTCTGGTTCTCATTCACTACATGAGAAGAACCAAAAGCTTTGAAATCCGTCCGCTTGACCCAAAAATTGAAAGAATAATTAGATAATTGAGAAGGGAAAGGCGTGAAGGCCAAGAAGCACTGATCAACATGGAACCTGAACCTTTGGAAGTTGCACCACCAATTCCTATTCGTGACAGAACTATTTCGGTGGTTGACAGCTTCATTTCATGTATTTACTTCCTCGTTTACCAGTAAATGCATGTGACATCAAAACATGCATTCAGATGATACAACAAACAGTTCAGTTTGGGGGGAATGCAATTGAAGATCCTAATGCCCACATCAGAAACTTCCTAGAAGTTTACAGTACATTCAATTACAATCGAGTGGCAGAAGAAGCAATGAGACTGTGTGTGTTCCCATATTCCTTGAAAGACAGAGCTAAGGCTTGGCTACATTCACTACCAGCAGGTTCCATCACAACATGGAACACTTTTTCAACCAAATTTTACTTTCCCCCATCCAGAACTGCAAAGCTGAGAAACGACATTACAGCCTTTGTACAACATGACTCAGAATCCCTCTGCGAAGCTTGGGAAAGATATAAGGAGTTTCTCAGAAAATGTCCTGACTATGAGATTGCAAAATGGCTACAAGTCCAAACCTTCTATAATGGACTTTCTGGACTAATAAGAACCACAATTGATGCTGCTACTGGAGGAGCTTTAATGGCAAAAGGAGAAGATCAGGCCTGAGACTTAATTGAAGAAATGGCCAACAATAATTATTTTTGGCCAACAGAAATGAGCATGATCCAACGAATAGCATGAATTTACAAAGTTAGAGCCAACACAGCAATGAATTCCAAGCTGGATCAAATATGCAAATTCATGGAAACTTTTAGCATGCAGGGTAATGCTGGATCCATAAGTTCACCATATGGAGGAGCCCTAGAGGTAGAATCTTACAACTAAAATGATTAGACGTGAATTATGTCAAAAGTTTCAATAGAGATGGGAGCAATCCATATTCCAACACCTACAACCCAGGGTGGAGGAATCATCCCAATTTCGCATGGAGCAATAATTCAGGACAAAGGAAATATCCACCATCAGGATTCTAACAGCAGAGTAAAAGCCATAAGTATGAAAAAGAACCAGGAATAGCAGAATTACTGGCTCAAATGAAAAAGCAACAAGCAACATACAATGCTATGTTTCAATCCCAAGCAGCATTAATTCAAAGCTAATATGCTTCTATAACGGCCCTGTAAAATCGAGTGGGACAACTGGCCAATGCTCAGAGTTACATACCATAAGGACCTTTCCCAGCAACACAGAACCAAATCCAAGGAATAATGGGAAGGAGCAATGTCAAGCCATCACTTTGAAAAGTGGTACTGAGATCAACAAAGATGTTGGAATCAAGAAATCCACTCAGGAAGCTCCAAAAGAAAGCAGCGAAGCAGAACCACAGACGGAGGAAAAAAAGGCAAATGATCGAGAAAAATTCACCCCACCTCCACCATTTCCACAACGTCTCCAGAAACATAAACTGGACAAAAAATTTTCTCGATTCCTGGAGATTTTTAAAAAACTGCATATCAACATTCCATTTGCAAGAAGCATTGGAACAAATGCCCACCTATGTCAAATTCATGAAATATATTCTTTCACGAAAGTGAAGATTGGGAGATTATGAGATAGTAGCATTGACAAAAGAATGTAGCGCCATCATTCAGAGGAAACTTTACCCAAAGTTGAAAGATTCTGGCAGTTTCACCATCCCTTGCACTATAGGAGAACATTACTTCAGTAAGGCTTTGTGTGATTTAGGTGCCAGCATTAACTTGATGCCTTTGTCTATTTACAAGAAACTGCAGATTGGAGAAGCAATGCCAACCTCAGTTACTCTGCAGCTTGCTGACAGATCGCTCACATTTTCGAGAGGTGTAGTGGAAGATGTATTGGTTAAAGTCGACAAATTCATTTTCCCTACAGATTTCATTATCCTTGACATGAAAGAAAACAAAGATGTACCTATCATCCTCGGGAGACCATTCTTGGCTATAGGTTGAACTGTTATTGATGTACAAAAAGGAGAACTAACCATGAAAGTCCAGGACCAATAAGTTACATTCAATGTTTTCAAAGCCATGAAATTCCCAAATGATGAAAATGAGGAGGAATGTTTCAGAATTGATGTTTTAGATAGTATCATCCATGATGTTAATGCAATGCAACTATCTACGAACAAACTTGAAGCTTGCATCACCAACATGACTGACAGCGAGCTAGATGATGAAATTCTGGAATGTATCAACTATCTTGACAGACCATTTCGCTTCAAATCGACACCACAAGTGGAAAGTTTAGAACTACCGAAAAAATAGTGAATCAAGCCATCGATTGAAGAACCACCATAGCTGGAATTAAAGCCACTTCTGAGCCATCTCAGGTATGCATTTTCAGAAAATCTAATGATTTACCTGTGATTATTTCTTCATCCCTAACATTGGAGTAGGAAGGTAAGTTGCTGAGAGTGTTATGAGAACACAAGAAAGACATTGGCTGGACTATAGCAGACATTCGAGGCATTAGTCCATCATTTTGCATGCACAAAATTCTGATGAACAACGAGTATAAAGCCACAGTGGAGCATCAACGGAGACTAAATCCAATCAGGAAAGAGGTTGTAAAGAAAGAAATTATCAAATGGTTGGATGCCGACATCATCAACCATATCTCTAACAGTACGTGGGTGAGTCCTATGTAATGTGTGCCAAAGAAATGAGGAATAACTGTAGTCACAAATGAAAAGAACAAGTTGATTCCAACAAGAACGGTGACTGGATGTAGAGTATTCATGAACTACAGGAAGCTGAACAAAGCAACAAGGGAGGATCATTTCCCGCTGCCATTCATTGACCAGATACTAGACAGACTGGCGGGACATGAATTCTATTATTTTCTGGATGGATATTCAAGGTACAATCAGATTTCCATAACCCCAAAAGATCAGGAGAAAACCATTTTTACATGTTCATATGGTACTTTTGTTTTCCGCAGGATGCCATTTGGACTAGGTAATGCTTCTACCACTTTTCAACATTGCATGATGGCCATCTTCTCAGACATACTGGAACAAAGTATGGAGGCTTTCATGGATGATTTTTCTGTGTTTGGAGACTTTTTCGACCGTTGCTTGTAAAATCTGAAAAAGGTGTTACAAAGATGCGAAGATACCAACCTGGTACTCAACTGGGAGAAATGTCACTTCATGGTGCAGGAAGGCATTGTCCTGGGACATCGGATCTCACAAAAGGGAATCAAGGTAGACAAAGCAAAGATTGAGACAATTGAAAAATTACCTCCACCATCATCTGTCAAAGGGATTCGGAATTTTCTCGGACATGCAGGATTTTACAGAAGATTTATCAAAGACTCCTCCAAGATTGCTAAACCTTTATGCAATATGTTGGAGAAATAGGTGCCTTTCAACTTCACCAAAGAATGCCATGAAGCTTTTGAGATCTTGAAACAGAAGCTGCTCTATGCCCCAATCATAGTAGCACCATACTGGATGCTTCTTTTTGAGGGGATGTGCGATGCTAGTGATTTTATTGTAGGTGCAGTTTTGGGACAACGCAAAGAAAAACTTTTCCATACCATTTACTACTCCAATAGAACTCAGAATGAAACACAACTCAACTACACAACCACTGAAAAAGATTTTCTCGTAGTTGTATTTACTTTTGATAAATTATTCTCTTATGTGCTAGCTCCCAAAATGGTGGTCTACACAAATCATTCAGCTATCAAATATTTGATCGCAAAGAAAGATGCCAAACCCAGATTGATCCGTTGGGTGCTTCTACAGGAAGAATTTGACATGGAGATCCAAGATAGAAAAGGGACAGAAAACCAAGTGGCAGATCACTTATCAAGGCTCGAGAATGGAGAAACAGCTGGTAATGAACTGACAATCAAAGAAACATTTCCAGATGAACAATTATTTGCCATTAAACAACAGGATGTCTCTTGGTATGCTGACTATGTAAACTACATAGTATCGGGAAAATGGCCATTGGAATGGACAAATCAGCAACGTAAGATTTTCTTCAAGAAAGTCAAGCACTATGTATGGGATGAGTCGTACTTGTTCAAACACTGTGCTGATCAATTACTGAGACGTTGTGTTCCACATGAGGAGGTCAATAGTGTCCTACAGCATTGTCGTTCATCACTATACGGCAGACGCTTCAACCGAGATAAAACTGCATCCAAAGTTCTACAATCAAGTTTGTTCTGGACCACTATGTTTAAAGATGCTTACTTATTTGCTCTTCAATGTGACATGTGCCAGAGAACAGGAAATATTTCGAGGAGAAATGAAGGACCGCTTCAAAGTATTCTCGAAGTGGAAATATTTGATGTATGAAGGATTGATTTTATGGGACCCTTTGTTCCATCATTTGGGATCCTGTACATTCTGGTTGCAGTAGACTATGTCTCCAAATGGGTTGAAGCAACAACACTACCATCAAATGATTCAAAAGTGGTGACAAAATTCCTTAAAAAGAATATTTTCACTCACTTTGGAACACCTCGGACAATTATCAGTGATGGTGGCACACACTTCTGTAACAGAAACTTCAATGCACTTCTATCCAAATACGGAGTTACTCATAAAGTTGCCATTTCCTACCATCTGCAGTCAAATTGAAAGGTTGAAGTTTCAAACAGGGAGATCACAAGAATCTTGGAGAGAACTATTGGATCAACAAGGAAAGATTGGTCTATAAAATTGGATGACGCATTATGGGCCTACCGGACAGCTTACAAGACACCTATTGGTATGTACCATATCGAATGGTGTTTGGGAAAGCATATCATATGCCAGTGAAGCTTGAACACAAAGCGTACTGGGCACTGAAGAAGTTAAATCTTGATTTACAAGCAGTAGGAGAAATACGGCGCCACCAACTCAACGAATTGGAGGAATTTCGCCTACATGCTTATGAAAATGCCAAATTATACAAAGAAAAGACCAAGAAATGGCATGATAAAATAATAGTGCGCAGACAACTGGAAACAGGGAAGCAGATTTTGTTATAAAATTCTCGGTTGAAACTTTTTCCTGGAAAGTTGAAATCAAGGTGGTCAGGTCCATTTGTGATTACTCAGGTGTTACCCTACGGAGTAGTTGAGATATACAACCCCAAGTCCAACAATACATTCAAAGTTAACAGCCAGCGTATCAAGCACTACTGGGGAGAATCATTTGAGCGATAAAAAGAAAGCGTCACACATTTAGATCCAGCCTAACGTTCGGGCAGTCATTTCTAGCTGACGACGTTAAAATTAGCTCTAACAGGGAGGCAAACCATGCAACTTGTGTATATATTTAGATTTGGTGGGTTTTATTTTTGTGTTTTTAATTTGTGTAGGTAATGTCACATTTCATGATGGAAGAAGTTATCGCAAATCTTCATAAGCAATTTCTTTCTCTCCCTCAAAACTCTCTGATGAAAGTCTACAAAGCTCGCATGGAATGAATGAGACTTCTGATTATTAAAGGTATTCCTAATGACATTTGTTGGTTAATTGAAGCACGGGTCTGATTGGCAGGTGAGTCTTCTGACTCTTTTATTTCATATCTGCCTGGTTTAGGAAGAATCACCTATTCTAAAAAGAGAAGAGCTAAAAGATTAGGTGTTTTCTATAAATTTGCATGCATGACATGTAATACTCATTGTCGAACTTTAGGAATGGTGTCTGATAACATTGAAGATAAAATTAAATTCATTAGGGATGGCATGAGAAAAGACTATTTGGATGACATATCATTGACTCTTGAGACGCATTCCAGTGGATATGTGCATCACACAATTCACATTTTATATGGATAATTTTGAAAAGAAAGGCAACAATTAAGTCTCGGGAATTTGACTTTAAGAAACCATGTTTGCTAATTTATAAGAAAATTGGATGGGAAGCTTGTCCCTGATGCATAGACGTCATTCAAGCTGTTACTTCTTGTAAATATTGTTATCTCTTTTTCTATAACTAATAATTGTGATTTGTTTTGTTATTTTCTTTTATTTCCTCCGACATGATCCAGACTTCTTGACTTTCACGATTTATTTTACTGTTTAGCTAATAATTGTCATTTGATAAATACTAGTGCTATTATTACTCATCCATTTTCAGGTTCTATAAATTCAGCCCGTTATTACAGTCTTGAAGACATCTATATTTGAGAAAGAAATACATAAATAAATAAAAATGGAAGCAACTTCCAGAAGACGAGTTGTAAATATATATATATGTTTTGTGGTACTAATGTTAGTGCTAAACTAGAATTCATTGAGGCAGCACAAGAATTGGGTCGAGTCATAGCTGAAAGGAATATACACCTAGTATATGGCGGTGGTAATCTTGGACTAATGGGGATCGTTTCAACGGCTTTATAGGAAGGAGGCAGTTAAGTCTTGGGAATCATCCCAAAATTTTTGGTAGAGGCGAATTTTATAGGATCATCAAATGGAGATGAATGCATTATGTCAGGTATGTCTAAACGACTTGTGGAAATGATTAACCGTGCTGATGCTTTTATTGCTTTTCCAGGTGGCTTGGGTACGATGGAGGAAATTTTCACAGTACTATCTTGGGCGAACTTAAACATACACCAGAAAACTGATTGGACTGTTTAATGCTGATGGATTTTATAATTTTCTTTGTGTTTTTCTTGATGATGCCCGGAGAAATGGGTTCGTTTCAAAACCTGTAAAAGATATCCTCTTCACTGCCAGAATTTCCATGATTTAATTGACCAACTCTTAGCCTATCCACAAATTGACCCTATCATTTCTAAGATTAACTGGTCCGATAATGATTGTGGTAAAAATGATCGGATAAATCTGGATCTTAATCTTTAATTTTCTTTTTAGATGTAGAATTTCAGCTAACCAGGTACTGTTCTCTAAACTCTTCTTCTACTTTTTACACATTGGGGATAATGTCTCAATTAGGTTTGGGGGAGGGGAATAGTTGATTAGTATCTTATTTTTATTTTTTTCGTTGTGTTGTTTTTGCTTTGTTTTTAGTCAAAAATTTAAAAAATAAATTAAAGAATTTTTTGTTTTGTGTATTTAACTTGATTATTCAGGTGAAACTGGTGTGAGGTAGCTGTGTAAGGAATTTCCACGCCTGAGACATATCGCAACCTATATCGACTAGTTAATGGAAAACCTTCTCATTTGCCAGTAGAACTTAAGCATAAAGCATTTAATTCAAACCTCGAAAATGCTGGTCATGAACGTAAATTGCTACTAAATGAACTTGAAGAATTAAGGAATGATTCATATGAGAATACAAAAATTCTTAAAGCTAAAACTAAAGCCTTTCATGATAGTCGAATTTCACGAAAGATATTTGAGGTTGCTCAAAAGGTTTTGCTTTATAATTCTCGTCTTCATTTATTTCCTGGAAAGTTAAAGTCCAAATAGAGTGGCCCATTTATTGTGAAACACGTTTACCCATACGGGGCTATTAACATTGAGAATCCTAGGGACGGTGATGTATTTAAAGTAAATTGACAGCTTCTGAAACCCTTTTTGGAGTACTCAAAATTCAAGAAAATTTTTTCCTGTCAAACCCAATTATAGGACACAGATATTGGACGACACTGTTCCGGGCTCGCGGCTCGGTAGGGAGTACGGAGTAGCCCACAGGGGACTAAACCGGAGAATAACATGGAATCGCCACCCGGTGTGAACCGGAAAATGATTTAAGGCCGCACTCACCCCTCGAAAGGGAAGACCTCAAACCGTTGGGTTCGGAATGGTCCCTTACTTATGCCACTTGTAATGATATGATTTGTGCAATAATTTAATCGAATCTATGCAACATATTTCCAAGAGTATTATACTTTTAAGTTCACATGCATGAAAGTAATCATCATAACGGCAAACATACGATATCACACAATAGTCTCATGAACATGTTGAATCATCAAACATGAAAGATAAATAACAACCTAAGCATAAACATAAAGAAACACCTATTACGAAAGGAGATAACAAGATCATGCATAGAGGAATAACATACTAATGGCTAAATCATACTTGAGAAACAAGTAACATCCTAACGACCTAATCATGCTTGAACACCATCTCATGAACACATCAAATAGATAAATGCGGGGATACGAATAGGTGATAACAGTGAAAGTATCAATAATGGAATGGTATGATTAATTACATAATACAAAAGAAACCACCCAAGAAGCGATTATGCATGAAGTGTGATGACAAGGAATCAGTTCAGTGTATGCGCGTTCATATAGCGTTCGAAAATACGTTCGAATGGTAAACATAAGGTTCTCGTTCATGTAGCGTTTGATAAAGCGTTCAAACGGGACAAGACCTGATGAAATAAAATACAATCGCATTCGAGTAGCGTTCGTAAACGTGTTCGAACGGTAAATAGAAGGTTCATGTTCATATAACGTTTGAGAACGTGTTCGAACGGGACCAGACCTGATGCATGATAAAACAAAGGAAATACGTGCGCGTTCGAGTAGTGTTAGTAAACGCATTCAAATGGTAAATAGAAGGTTTGCGTTAGTATAACGTTTGAGAATGCGTACGAACGGGACCAGACCTGATGTATGATAGACGACGCAACACATACATAGATAAGTGTAGGACACAGGACTTGGGCGACGCATGTTCTAGGCTCGCGGCCTAGTTGGGAAATACTAAATAATATGGAGTCGCCACCCGATGTGAACCGGGACAAAGATTTAAGGCCGCACTCACCCCTCGCAAGGGAAGACCTCAAACCGTTGGGTTCGGAATGGTCCCTTACTCATGTCACTTGTAATGAAAGGATTTATGTAATAATTTAATCAAGCTTAAGTAACACTTATTTCCAAGAGTATCATGCTTCTAAATTCTCATATGCAAAATAAAACTTATGCACACATTTCACATATATCTCATATCTAAAATCGCATGCTTACATATATCAAAATAGCAACGAACATACAACTTTATTTGCATATTACATTCAAGAAAACACAAGCACACATATTAACCATACAAACATACATATGGGCACTTTTCCTAGTGGTACGTGGAATTGTATCCCAAGTACAGACCGCACTACCGTCCATTCGGAATCGGCTACGGAATTTACGTCTGAGTTTCCATCCGATATACCACAAGAAATAATACTCAAATGTTATCACGACACAAGCATATGAATTGTAATTCATTAACATAGTTGTATTCATACATGTGGGGATAGCTACTAGGAAAACTATGCATGAAATCTAATGAAGATGACTCGATTCAGTGGGTGCGCATTCGTGTAGCGTTCGTAAACACGTTCGAACGGTAAACAGAAGGTTCGCGTTCGTATGGCGTTTGATAACGCGTTCGAACAGAAATGAAACAGAATGCTCACGTTCGTATAGCATTTGTTAACGCGTTCGAACGGAAATGAAACAGAATGCCTACGTTCGTATGGCGTTCGTGAATGCGTTCGAACAGAAATAAGACCTGATGCATGACAAGGCAAAATACATGCGCGTTCGAGTTACGTTCGTAAACGCGTTCGAACGGGAACAGATCTGACGCATGAAATGGGACGTAATACATAAACGACAAAATAAAGGGGCGCGGCGAAGTACTGCCGTAAAGGTGGCCTTTTGAGGCTCTTGATCTCTCAAAGAGAGGACCTTTAGACCAACGTACTAAGCCCATGCGCTCGACTGAATCATGCATACATAGAATGAAAAGCAACAATACTAAACATAGTGTACCCGATTGAACGTATCTTGTATCCAACCGAACACACATCAACCGGCGTGGAAAAGTCTCGTGGTAAAGGGCTTTAGCCCCTCCCCATAGGGGATCTCACATTGCACTTACTAAGCCCATGCACTCGGTTGAATCATACATACGAAAATAAAGACAATCATATCAAACTAAGTATGTCCGATTGAACGTATTTCGCATTCAACCGAACACACATCAATCGGTGCGGCAGAGCATCGTGGTGAAGGATTTTAACCCTCCAATTAGGGAACCTTTCATCGCACTTACTAAGCCCATGCACTCGATCGTATCATACGGGAATAAACAACATGCAGAATTTAAATGACAAGAATTAAATAAACCAAAGCAATACAAAACAAGAGAAGGTGTCGTTTACTCAAGTGGTATGTGGAGTTGTGTCCCAAGTACAGACCGCACTACCGTCCATTCGGATTCGGCTACGGAATTTACGTCTGGGTTTCCATCCTATATACCACAAGAGACAACACTCTTCCATTCATCCAATACCCACAACACGCATTCATAAACGACTCTCATGTGAATACAATTCAATAATAAAAGAAACGAATATAAACTAATGAAAAAGTGCCCTCAGGTCTAACCTTTTAAGTCGTCTCTCGGACTCGCGTTTCATGAAGATCGGAAGGGGTAAAGCTCCGCAACTCTTCCGGTTCACTGGTTCACTGCTCTCGTTCGTTGTCTTACTATTTTGGGTCGTCGTCCTCCGTCTTTTGCTGTTGTTTTGACTCCGATTCGCTGCCGCTGCTACTGTTTTGCTGTTGTACTTTAGTTACTGTTTTTGGGATGTTTTGGCTACTGTTTTGGGTGTTATTTTCAGTGGTGTTATGGTGTGGTTCGGGGGCTGTTTTATGTGTGTGTTTAGGGCTGTTTGGGATGTGTTTTTCGGTGAGGTGAATGTTGGATAATATGACCCATAGCGTCACTATTTGTACAGATCACGGTGTTGCTGTACAAATTAACTATGTGACAAGGAAATTGCACTCTCATCATTTGTGATTAGATCACCATAGATGTATAAATGAAGAGAGGTCCATATGATTAGTTCCTGGATTGAGATGATATGAGACAGTATCAATCCCCGAAGGATTAATCATTAAATATCCCTAGCCGAAGTATTATCGAGACTGGACATCGATAATGCGGAATAGGCTAGTATTGCACTTGTGCGCGTTGTGAGGGCACAACGGCATAGTTCTCATATATATAAGTATTGGATACTTATACAAGTGCGATAGGAGGTTGTGTTTCACCGATGGTACGGGAAACAGCTTCGCTCTGGATAGACCCCTCGGAATCCCATTGGTATTATGACTATGTGTCTATGGGAGGCCGAAATCGAGGTAGGTGTGTATAGTCTTAACCTGAGACTTGCATCGCTAATACTTGCGATGATCGGTAGACTCTGGTCTTGGTGGTACAGGGCTTTAACCGGTTCTGTGTACACCGCTTCTGGGTTTATCAGAGAGTCGTAGTGTATTGGGTGTGATGTCGAGACGGAAGTGTCACTTCAGTCATATTGGAGTTGATGTCACGCAGGATACGGTACTAGTGCTCTTGAGTGTTGCGCAACCAATCGGGATATTGTGACCAGGTCATGTATATCCGATTATAGAGACTATGTTACCAGACATCCGATATGTGCTTCGGACGGGGCAGACACTTATCCAGCCCCAGCCCTAGCACGTGATTATCCGATACTGGGCCGATATACACAATACTACGTATTCTACGCTTGATACAGATCTATATATTCCTGTAAGAATATTTCTGGAGAATTGGGTAGGCATGGCGTTTTGCTAGAAGCTAACCTTGTCTTGTAAGTCGATATAAACGTAGTACGAGGTACTTACGTGTTCGGACAGTCCGACGATCGTATTTACTGCCAACATATCCGGAGATCTCATGGGTCGCTTCCTGAAGATTCACCGATGACGTATACTCGCACTTTGATTAATCTGGGATTAATTAGAAGAGAGAGATAGAATTAATCTGGGATTAATTCGATGAGAGAGAAAATTAATCTGGGATTAATTGCGGAGATATTTTATCTGGGATAAAATATTAACTAAAGAGAGAGAACGATTAATTTGGAATTAATAGATAAAATAATATATTCGATATATTATTAGAAATTGGATTTCGACGCGGAATTAAAATTAGATTTTAATTCGGGCAAACGAATTAATTTAGAATTAATTCGTTAGCGACGTGAATAGTGAATTAGCTAGGCGTAATCATTTAATTACGACGCGACGGAAAATTCGTTAATTTGGAATTAGCGAACCCGAGCCCGAGAGTGATTGCGAGCGCGTTCGCATTTCGAATTCGAACGCGGCACGCAAATCACATCAATCGTCAAATCGTTAGTCGCGTCAATCGTCAAATCAATTGTCACTTTGAGTGATGTGACTTGACAATATGTCACTTTATTAAAGTGAATAGATGTGATGTGACTTAAAGTTAAAAGTTGAAATGATGAAAAAGCTTTATTGTTTTAACTTTTGACTTTTAAATTAAAAGATAAGATATATATATATGTTTTATTATTTTTTACTTGGTAAATGAAATAAAAATATATATATTAGATATCTTTTTCTCTCTCATGCATGCAGTACACGGTTTCTTTATCTCCCTCTAATTTTTCCCTCTTCTTTTTCTATTCTTCTTCTCGGCTTCACTGCCGTTTTTGCTTGAAAATTTTCTGGTTAGACCGATTTTTGAGAAGCAAATGAAGAAGGATGGTGCTAGCACACACATGGGTTATACTTAGGTGATAGGGAAACGAATTCATGTGCTTGGAATCAATTTTGGAGCTTGAAGCTTGGAGCTTCCATGGAGACCACCTATGGCCGATTCTTGGAGACGCAAAGAAGATCAAAACCGAGCAGCCCCTGCTGTTTTTGGAGGCCAAACCGAGCACCAACAAGGTCAAAAACGCAACTTGTGTTCATTTCATCAAAACCCATCAATGTGAGTATGAATTCCGCCTTACTCCTTTGTGTATTCATACTCGTTTTATGCATGGTTTGTGATCCTTGGGACTTTGATTGAACACTAACAGTGAAGGGGTTGTTCGGGATGTGTTTTGGTCAAGGCGATGGGGGTTCTTTGGTTTGTGATCTTTTTGTTATTGAGAGTGAGGGAGAGTTGTGTCTATGAGCTTGGGTGTTTCTTATGTGAATGAGCTAGAGACTAGGGACTAGCGTTGAGAAGGTTGGTGAAAGGTTCTTTTTATAGGCAAAGGGTTGGGCTTGACAAGGAAATGGATTTGGCTAATTAAAGAGGGATTTGATTTGGTTTGGTTAAGGGAAGTCAAAGATTGAGGGGGGGACAAATCTTGGCTAGATAGGGAATGTTGAATATTTGATTGGCTTGGTTTAGGAATACAATATTTTAAGTTTGGGAATAATATATTGGTTGATTGATTTTAACTTGGTATGATTATATTTGATTGGTTTAGATTAGGCATTTAGTTTGTTGATTGATTTTAATTAGGCATGCAATTTCTTTAATTTGTGTAAGTATTTTATTTAATTTGGTATGTGATTTTTAGATTTGTTTTGATTTCACCATGTGTTAAATATGTGTTTTAAGTGGGCTTGGGCGTGTGGGCCAAGGTTTGGGCGAATTGGGCTTAATGTGAGGCTAGCAGCAAAACCAAAATTACCGACACCGTTCGAACGCTTACTCGAATGTGGCACGAACGTCCGCAATCTGCCTGACGTTCGAACGAAGTAACGAACGCAGCACCGACGAAAACAGTGGACCTTGTTTATTCTGAATTCCCCCTTCCGATGTCCGTTTCCCGTGACCTCTGTGACTTAAAAGGTAGTGTCTCCAAAATGAGACTCATCATAGGGACTTATGTGTAAAAATACAGTGCCTACAGTCGCCCCCACTTTGATGGGACTTGTGTAATGTGCAACAGTGACAATCCTATCAAAGTTATGCAATGCATTTCTACTTACCTGGCTCGCCAGCTGCCACTTGACTTACCATGTGTTGAGTTGATTTGGGTGGTGAGGTGCTGCGACCCCTGGTTCATTCCGGAACCGTGTTATGATGTGGTCCATTCCCGAACTGTGCTTCCATTCTTGGAGTGCCATTCCCGGCTTGTTCATTCTCGAACTGTGTTAAGATGAGGCTTTATTCCTCCCGAGCTTTATTCCCGAACTGCTGAGGTGAGGCTTTATTCCTCCGAGCTTTGTTCCCGAACTGTGTTGAGATGAGGCTTTATTTCCGTACTGAGCTGAATACATGCTTTCTTCCTGAATTGTACTGAATGTGGGCTTTATTCCTGAGTTTACTGGACGTAGGCTTTCTTCCTGAATTGTATTGAATGTGGGCTTTATTCCCGAACTGCACTGAGTGTGGGCTTTATTCCCGAACTGTGTAGATGAGGCTTTATTCCTCGAGCTTTATTTCCGAATTGTTGAGATAAGGCTTTATTCCTCCGAGCTTTGTTCCCGAACTGTGTTGAGATGAGGCTTTATTCCTCCGAGCTTTGTTTCTGAACTGTTGAGATGAGGCTTTATTCCTCCCGAGCTTTGTTCCCGAACTGTGTTGACATGAGGCTTTCTTCCCCTTGAGCTTTGTTCTTAAACTATACTGACATGAGGCTTTATTCCTCTTGAGCTTTGTTCTCAAACTATACTGACATGAGGCTTTATTCCTCCCGAGCATTGTTCTCTGATCTGAGCTGACTGTGTGGCTTTGTTCTTGAACTGTATTGAATGCAGGCCTTCTTCCTGAACTGAACTGAATGTAGGCTTTCTTCCTGAACTGCACTGAGTGTGGGCTTTATTCCCGAACTGAACTGGCATGAGGCTTTCTTCCCCTTGAGCTTTGTTCTCAAATTATACTGACATGAGGCTTTCTTCCCCTTGAGCTTTGTTCTCAAACTATACTGTCATGAGGCTTTCTTCCCCTTGAGCTTTGTTCTCAAACTATGCTGACATGAGGCTTTCTTCCCCTTGAGCTTTGTTCTCGAACTTGTTGAGATTAGGCTTTATTCCTCCCGAGCTTTATTCTTGAACTTGTTGAGATGAGGCTTTATTCCTCCCGAGCTTTATTCTTGAACTGTTGAGATGAGGCTTCATTCCTCCCGAGCTTTATTCCCGAACTGTATTGAGATGAGGCTTTATTCCTCCTGAGCTTTATTCTCGAACTTGTTGAGATGAGGCTTTATTCCTCCCGAGCTTTATTCCTCCTGAATTGTTACTGTAAGTTGTTCATTCCTGAACTGTTATCGTGAGGTGGTTTATTCCCGAACTGTTACTGTAAGGTGGTTCATTCCCGAACCGTGCTTCCATTCTTGGAGTGCCATTCCCGGCTTGTTCATTCTTGAACTGTCCATTCCCGGACCATATCTCCATTTTTCGGAGTGCCATTCCCGGCGTGCCATTCTCGGCGTGCTCATTCTCGAGCTGTCCATTCCCGGACTATATCCCCATTCTCGGAGTGCCATTCCCGGCATGCCATTCTCGGCGTGCTCATTCTCGAGCTGTCCATTCCCGGACTATATCCCCATTCTCGGAGTGCCATTCTCGGTAGAACTGATCTGATGTAATGTGGGCCTCGACCCTGGGACTCATTCCCAAACTGTGTTTGATGTGGGCCTCGACCCTGGGACTCATCCCCAAAACTGATGTTGAAGTGGGCCTCGGCCCCAACTGCTACTGACATGGGCCTCGCCCCCAGATTGATGCTGATGTGGGCCTCGACCCTCGGGACTCATCCCCAAAATTGATTGTTGAAGTGGGCCTCGGCCCCAACTGCTACTGACATGGGCCTCGCCCCCAGATTGATGCTGATGTGGGTCTCGACCCTCGGATTCATTCCAAAATTCTGCTGATGCGGGCCTCGGCCCTGGGATTCATTCCCTGGATTCATTCCAAAATTCTGCTGATGTGGGCCTCGACCCTGGGATTCATTCCAAAATTCTGCTGATGTGGGCCTCGGCCCTGGGATTCATTCCCTGGATTCATTCTAAAATTCTGCTGATGTGGGCCTCGGCCCTGGGATTCATTCCAAAATTCTGCTGATACGGGCCTCGGCCCTGGGATTCATTCCCGGGATTCATCCAAAATTCTGCTGATGTGGGCCTCGGCCGCAGAATGATGTGGGCTTCGCCCTAAACTGATATTGATATGGGCCTCGCCCCCAGACTGATACAGCTGATATGGGCCTCGCCCCCCAGACTGATACTGATATGGGCCTCGCCCCAAGACTGATACTGCTGATATGGGCCTCGCCCCCAGACTGATAATACTGATATGAGCCTCGCCCTAAGGCTGATACTGATACGGGCCTCGCCCCCAGACTGATACAGTACTGTCGATGTTCCTGATTGGTTTGTCTTTTGACGCTTTCTTTTTTTTTTCTTTTGAAACTTGTTATTACAAAACAGAACAAACACAAAAAGGATGCAAATACGTTACGTGTATGCATGCATGCATGATTGGGTTTCCTATCCCGTTGGGCTAGGTCTTCTGCCAGTACTCTTGGTGGCTGCTTGGTCTTTTGACAAGTCTGTCCTCTTCCCTAACCAACATGTATCTATGATGGCTTTCAGAACACAAGGGTTAACATGATGTATGTATGCATGGGGTGCATGAGATGCATATGATACAAGGAATATATCAACTCATTAAAATTCTCACACAAATCGGCCCATCATCATTTCAGAAGCTTTTGGGCTAACTGTCATAAGAGTGAACTTGTCCCAGTTTAAATGGCCCAACAAGTTCACATCTCATGGCAAGAAGTCCAACCGTATCCAAATGATAATGTTCCTGAACACAAACATATAATGAAGATAATGCAAACGTAATAATTTCTACAGTATGGCCCATCAACATTTCAGAAGCTTTGGGCCTAATAGTCATAAGGTACGAACTCGCCCCAGTTTAAATGGTCCAGCAAGTCCGCATTTCTGACAATAGTCCAACTGCATCCAAATGAGGATGGTCCACAAGCACATATCCAAGGAAATAATTGTTACTTTAGCCAACCCGTCTATTGTGGGTTAGTAAGAGTATAGACAAAGGCTCTCACTGGCGAAGGATGGCCCACAACTAGGTCTCCCCACTCAAGGGTTCGAGCAACCAAGTGGGCGCACCCTTTTTATACACTAAGGTACGTGCCAATGAGCTATGGTGTGTGACGGACTGTCAAATGGATTTCCCGTTGTAGATCCCCCAGAGGGAAGGTGGAGCGAGGCTCACTTAAATACCCAAGCCTCTTAGGCTCTTATCACTTGGTGTCAGGAATAAACAACGAGTCCTCCAATTAGTCCATCACAAAGGCTACGAGTAGATGGCCATATAGGTGTCCTCACAGATTTTCCTTCTAGAAAGGTAGTGAGTGAAGGAAGACACCAAACCATTACCTACCCTCAAAGTGCCTTGATTAAACCCCCACTTTATCCACTATAGACATGGCCAATTAAAACATAAATCCAAACATTACAAGACAATATTTCGGGGCCAATTCTCTATCCCAGTGGAGTCGCCAGACTGTAGGACACAGGACTTGGGCGACGCATGTTCTAGGCTCGCGGCCTAGTTGGGAAATACTAAATAATATGGAGTCGCCACCCGGTGTGAACCGGGACCAAAGATTTAAGGCCGCACTCACCCCTCGCAAGGGAAGACCTCAAACCGTTGGGTTCGAATGGTCCCTTACTCATGTCACTTGTAATGAAAGGATTTATGTAATAATTTAATCAAGCTTAAGTAACACTATTTCCAAGAGTATCATGCTTCTAAATTCTCATATGTAAAATAAAACTTATGCACACATTTCACATATATCTCATATCTAAAATCGCAGGCTTAACATATATCAAAATAGCAACGAACATACAACTTTATTTGCATATTACATTCAAGAAAACACAGCAGCACATATTACCATACAAACATACATATGGGCACTTTTCCAAGTGGTACGTGGATTGTATCCCAAGTACAGACTGTTGGACAAAATGACCCATAGCGTCACTATTTGCACAGATCATTGTGTTGTTGTAGCAAATTAACTATGTGACAAGGAAATTGCACTCTCATCATTTTGATTGGATCACCATAGATATATAAATGAAGAGAGGTCCCTATGATTAGTACCTGGACTGAGAATGATATGAGACAATATCAGTCCCCGAAGGTTTAATCATTAAATATCCCTAGCCGTAGTATTATCGAGACTGGACATCGATAATGCGGAATAGGCTAGTATTGCACTTGTGCGCATTTGTGAGGGCACAACGGCAATTCTCATATATATAAGTATTGGATACTTATGCAAGTGCGATAGGAGGTCGTGTTTCACCGACGGTACGGAAAACAGCTTCGCTCTGGATAGAATCCTCGGAATCCCATTGGTATTATGACTATGTGTCTATGGGAGGCCGAAATCAAGGTAGGTGTGTATGGTCTTAACCTGAGACTTACATCGCTAATACTTACGATAATCGATAACTTTGGTCTTGGTGGTAGGGGACTTTAAACGGTTCTGTGTACACCATTTCTGGGTTTATCAAGAGTCGTAGTGTATTGGGTGTGATGTCAAGACGGAAGTATCACTTCAGTCATATTGGAGTTGATGTCACGCAGGATACGGTACTAGTGCTCTTGAGTGTTGCGCAACCAGTCGGGATATTGTGACCAGGTCATGCATATCCGATTATAGAGACTATGTTACCAGACATCCGACATGTGCTTCGGACGGGGCAGACACTTATCCAGCCCCAGCCCTAGCACGTGATTATCCGATACTGGGCCAATATACACAATACTACGGTATACTACGCTTGATACAGATCTATATATTCCTGTAAGAATATTTCTGGAGAATTGGGTAGGCATGGCGCTTGCTAGAAGCCAACCTTGTCTTGTAAATCGATATAAACGTAGTACGAGGTACTTACGTGTTCGGACAGTCCGACGATCGTATTTACTGCCAACATATCTGGAGATCTCATGGTCGCTTCCTGAAGATTCACCGATGACGTATGACTCGCACTTTGATTAATCTGGGATTAATTAGAAGAGAGAGATATAATTAATCTGGGATTAATTCGATGAGAGAGAAAATTAATCTGGGATTAATTACGGAGATATTTTATCTGGGATAAAATATTAATTAAAGAGAGAGAGCGATTAATTTGGAATTAATCGATAAAAATAATATATTCGATATATTATTAGAAATTGGATTTCGACGCGGAATTAAAATTAGATTTTATTCGGGCGAACGAATTAATTTAGAATTAATTCGTTAGCGACGTGAATGTGATTTCGCTAGGCGTAATCATTTAATTACGACGCGACGGAAAATTCGTTAATTTGGAATTAGCGAACCCAAGCCCGAGAGTGATTGCGAGCGCATTCGCATTTCGAATTCGAACGCGGCACGCAAGTCACATCAAGCGTCAAATCGTTATTCGCATCAATCGTCAAATCAATTGTCACTTTGAGTGATGTGATATGACATGTTGTCACTTTATTAAAGTGACATGATGTGAATAAAGAAAGGTGATTGTTTGAAAAGTTGATAGGACTTGTACTTTTGACTTTTGAATTAATTGTTGTGTATATATATTTTATTCATTTACTTGTAAATGGAATAAAGAATATATGTATATAAATCATTCTCTCTCTCTTGGACCAATTATTTGTTCACGTTTTTGGCAAATTTTGTACCATTCACGTGACTCTCATTGGTCTTTGTTGTTTATGTATTTGGCCTATTTGAGACCACATTCACGTGACTCTCTCATTTTGTTTTTTGGTATTCACGGTTTTAGGCAAAATGGAGCAAAAACCTTTCTCTCTTCTCACGGTCATGGTGACCGATTTTCATCTCCATTTTTTCTGGTTTTCACACACTAAATGGAGAAGCTTTTGATCTGTAACAAGATCTAAGTGCTAGCACACTCTAGGAGTTATACATAGGTGATAGGGAAGTGTCTTCATGAGCTTGGAAAGCTTGAAGCTTTGAGCTTCAATGGTGCTCAACAATGGCCGAATCTTGGAGGATCCAAACCAGTCCAAATCGCACAGCCCACTGCAAGATGAAGCTACTGCGTGACTTGGAGGGAGCCAAAACGCATCTTGTTCTTCATCCATCAAAACCGAATTCAATGTGAGTTGATTCCGCCACCTCCTTTGATGTGTTCATATGTGGTTTTTATGCTTTGTTTGTGATCTTTGGGACTTGATTGAACTCCAACAATGGTATCTAGAGCTTTGATTGCATGAAAACCGAATTAGGGTTCTTGAGCAAATTTGGGGCTTTTTGATTTTAGCTTGATTCTGTCTAATTGATTGTTTGAGAATGATTATATATGATTGAATTTGAGTTGTATGTAATCAATTTGATAAAAAAATTGATTGGATTGATTTTCCCCAATTTGCTTATTTTTGTCAAAACTTTAATTTGGGTAAACTCGATTTAGGCATGATTTGGTTGAATTGTTTGATGCATTATGCTTGAATGAGGTTGAATTGAAGTTGTGCATGATCAATTTCAAGAAAATTGGATTAGATCAATTTTCCCCAATTCTTTAGGTTGAAATGAAACTTGAAATTGGGTAAAATGTGTTTAAGCATGTTTTAATTGAATTGGATGTTTAAGTATGCTTAGAACATGTTTAATTGAGATTGTGTGTGATCAATTTCATGAAATTGAATTGGATTCAATTTTCCCCAAATTGGATGCTTGGCCGAAAATTGGAAGAACCTAATGTCTTGGTAATTTTGTTTTGTTGATCATTGGATGACTTAAAACAATTGGTAATGTGTTTTGAAGTTCAATTTGATTGAATTTTGATTTGGAACATTTTTTCCCTTTTAAAGTGGCTTGGCCGAATCTTAAAGAACATGAAATTCTTTGTGATTTTTGTTTTAATTCATTGGATGAATTGTATTGATTTGGGAAATTAAGATTGTGGACTCAATTGGATTGAAACCGAATCGAATTGAAAAACCCCTAATTGCCGAGACTTGAAAGCATGTTAATTGGGTTTGATTTTAATTGAATTGTGTTGGACACTATTTGGTTGTTAAAGTGCATGATTAGTTAGGCTAATTGATGTTTTAGAAATGTTAATTGGGTAATTGATTGTGTATTACACTTAGGTTAATTAATTGTGAAATTTGGAATTTTATAAGTTAATTAATTTGGGCTTGATTTTGGAAATTAGGCTTGTTAGGTTGTAATTGGGCTTTTGGGCTTTGTTGTAACAAAGTTGGGTTTAGGCAAAATTGGTTGGATCCAATTAGGCCCAAAACCGAATCCAAAAGGTCCAATTATGACTTAATGGACCTTAATTATTTAATTGGGCCTAATGGGCCAAAATTAAATTAAAGGCTTATGGGGTAACTCCCGGATTGGATTTTGGTTTTGTTCGGTTTGACCCGAGTTGACCAAAAGTCCACGCCTATAGAAATTAATTAAAAGCCCATTGGACTTTAATTAAATAAAACATTAGATGTTAATCGGGCTTTGAGACCCGTTGCGATTAAATTTGGAATTTAAGTCGTAAAGGTTCGTTAATAATAGTGTAATATTTAATTTAGAATTAAATAATGAATTAGAATTAAATACGTATTAAATTGGATATTTAATTTGTAATTTAATTTAATTCGTAGAAATTGTACTTTGAGTACTGTTCGTGATACGAGTTTGACTCGAACAAAAATCAAATCTTTGTTTGAACATTGGATGATCACTAATAATCAAGATTAATTAATTTGATTGATTGATTGATAACATGCTTGTATGAATACATGGTTTGATGTTTGAATAATGTATATCGGATGGATATTAGTCGGGTTGGGCGATTTTGGAAATTGTAATAATTTGATTTATTAAATTGGACCTGCGTGTCCAGCCTTATCTCCTATTTCTTTGTATTCTCTTCTCACCTATTCCCCTCCATGTAAAAGAGGTTTCTTTAGAAGTGTAGTGTAACGGGTAGAAGTAATACAAGTGCTAGCGGGAGAGAGAAAGTGAGAGATTTGATCTAGGATCAATGTAAAATATCCATCCGCATATCATTATTATTTTATTTCATACTCGCTTTATTATTGTTTAGAATGCATGCTTAAGGGTGTATGATGATGAGACCTTAACAAAGATAATTAAATTGGTAGCCAATTTGCACGCGAAAAACCCTCGTTTTACATTAAGCAAATATCCTTCCATTGAATGATTCTTGTTCAAGATCCGAAGTTGGCATTGGTTTTTTTGACCAAAGTCAAGACCTTTGTCAATCAAGGATGTACTTGAATCATGAGAGTTTTGTTGCATATCGGTGTCTTGTCCAAATCGTGATTTTTATTGGCCAAAGTCAGATCACTTTTTGTCCAATGACATTGATTACAAAACTTTCCTCCTCAATGGGTCCAGCTTAACTGGAATCATTAGGTTTTTTTTTGGCCAAAGCCAAGGCCTAGATGATTCAGAGGATAGGGTTAGGAAAATGTAATGGATACATTGACATTATACATATGTTTCGGACTTGGATGTCCACCTAACCGGATCTAGGAATTGGATGAGATCCAATTGATCATAGAGATCTACTTGTTAATTATCATACAATTTTTTATTGACCAAAGTCAGGATTGTATGATACTTTAACGGGATCCTAGCCCACTAGGAAACACGGTTTCCCGAGTACTCCACAGAGGGTTAGAGGCTCGACGAAAAATAGTGGGAGGCAAGTATTGAATTTGCAACATTCGTTCGAATACTCGCTAAACACGCTCATTTTATTTTATTTCGTCATTAGATTAAATATTAGTTAGACTAATATTTAAATTGTTGTTTTATGAACAGTTGGACTGTATTATACTTGATTATATATAATTGGATTATATTAATCAATATATTTGAATTAATAATTAATTCAGTTTACAGTTGATTTTATAATTGGATTATAGTAATCAATGTAATTGAGGTTGATTAATTTGATTATATTTGATTATATAGTTGGACTATTATAATCATTATAATATATAGTACCACTAATCGTTGATTAAATAGTTGAACTATTGTAATCAAGATAAGAAATTGAAAAGTTGGATATTTGAAATATAATCTGGGATTAAAATATTTTAAATGATTTAATTTTCAAATTGGGAATAAATAATAGGTTACTTTATTTGATAAAATAACTTATTATACGTTAAACCCAAAATTAAGCAAATAGTAGAGCATAAAATCTTTGGAAGATTTATGTGATGATGACTTTAATGCTTAATTAATATACTTATAATAAATCTATCTTTAGATTTAAAAATATTAAAATTGCAATTAATAATTCTTGGAGAATTAATTGACTATTCTAGTTGAGAAAAGTCAAAGTTTGCAATTGGGCATGTAGCACGAGGTGCACGTTCCTTTCAAATTCTAAAAACCCAAGGCTTGGCCTAAGGTTCCTAAAATATTGAAAAGGATAATTGACATATCCCAAAGGGACTACCATTTGGATATGGAAGACACGAAGGAATTAAAGAAAGGGCGAGGCTCTAACTTTAAATATATTTGTCTAAGTTATGATCACTACTAGTATTGAAATTAGATTTTAAATACTTAGTGTGGTACATAAAATATATATGATACCGAGATAAACTCATTAGATGTGAATAACAGAATTTATATTTTGAATATAAATAAAATCTCAAACATATAAAATGACAAATAAATAGCTCATATTGATTTGATCAATAGAGACTTATTTGTGGCATTGTTGTCTAGGACACAATTTAATTAGACTCGTATATCCACACTTTTGAAGAGTGGATACTAGGACTGATTTGACTATTCAAATAAGGTCTGCGAATCTAGTTTATTAGGTAAAGTACTTAAATACTATTTACTTGGTAATAGTGTAAGTGCCACCGATCTGTTAGCCTATTCATGGTGAAGTTAGTGGGCCCATATCTAGCTAGGCTAGATGTGAACATGAATATTTCGTGACCTTAACGGATGTGGCATCACGTTATGGTTATGTGTTTCTTTTGAAGAACACAAATACGAAACTTTGAGTTTCGACACGAAGTATACAAACAGATCGGCTGTAGTATTATGCCGCTAACGGTAAGACCGTATTGGAAATACTTAAGCAGTAAGTTTCATACGTACATGAAAGAGTACGGTAGTCTTTCATATGAGGACTCCTCCCGAGACACGTCAATTGATGGTGTGTCAGAACTAAAAACCAAGTTTTGTTGGACATGATTAGGTTTTCGCGAGTCGCTCTGAGCTACTGTTTCCTTCAACATGATATGTATTAACAGTGCAAAACTTATTTAGAATAAGGTTCCTTGTAAATCTGTTTGACAGATATCATATAGGATATGAACAGGAAAGAAACGAGGTTTCTCATTCCTGATAATTTGGGTATGCCAGGCATAAAGTTTGGATGATACCAAACTAAGAACCCAAAATGGATTAGTGCCAATATAGGTTATCCTAAGGGAAACCATAAGTATAGTACTTATAAATCCACATGAGAACAATGTGATTGTTGCTCACCATGCGGTTTTCCTGAGAGGAATACCGATATGCAGTGGTCAGTGGGAGGATAGTGATACTCGATGAAAATCGGAGTAATACTATTCAAAGCACGAAGTCCTTAATGGAACACAAACAATTCATCTATGATGAATCTGTACCATTAATCTTCAAATACACAAGAAATCGGGTAGATCGGATAGAGTCAGAAAACAACCTAGGGTATGGTTTCTGATCTAACCTCATTAAGATGTCAATCTTATGAAGGTATATCCACCGACTACGTTTAGAGGAAGTGATACGAGGTATCAACTCCCTATTATGGCAAAGTGCCATAAGTCCGGAATGGATTCTATGTTTAACAACTATTTTGGATACTAGTTGTTGTACCACAAGGCATTTTGCCTGTGGTACATTAAACGTCTTCAAGGAAGACATACATGGGAGGCAACATACCAACGTACAAAGCAGGGCTTTTGACGGAAAGGTATCGTTATCAACATTATGTTAATAACGGTTCAACCTTTTACCTGTTGCCATGGTAAATCCATTTTGAAGATGCTTGTTGATAACTGCATATTTCATTTATGAAATGTGTCAGTTACAAATCAAAATCGCTTTCCTGAAAAGGAAACCTTTTGGAGAATGTTTATAACATTCTGACGATTTTGTATAACTGACAAACAAGGTTTGCGGATTATTCAATCCATGTTTGGATTGAAGCAAGCATAAGGTTCTTGGAACTGACGTTTTGAAATAATCATAATGGTTTATGATTTAACTCAAAACGAAATAATTCTTGTGTATATAAGGAGGTTAGTGGGAGAGGGACATGACAATGAAATTCCCATAAACAATTGGTGAAAGCTTGGCTTTCATGGATATTCTTTCAATAGAAATTCTCCGTAGAATTCTGGGGAGTAACAACCTTTATTCAAGAAATAAAGATCTACTGGGATAGATTTGGAGTTGGTAACACTCTCTGAGAAATTGTACATTTAAAATGTACTTATATTGGTGTCTCATACGCTTTGAGCATATGGAGTCACAATCAGGTCAATCCAAGTGATAGTCACTGAATTGAATTTAAGGACATCTGTTAGTATCTTAGAGAACTAAAGATGTGTGTCTTAAACTATGGAGATGGAGAACTTGAAGTGACTGGGATCACTACTGCAAGTTTCCAAACCGGCAAATACTGCGGTACTATAAAGTTTGAATAACGGGACAGTGAGCTGGAAATATTCCGAGCAAGATAACTGCTGCCGAATTAACAACAAATGCGGATTATTGCTGCAGCTGAGGCAGCAATAGAAGCCATTTGGATCGATAATAAATCTAATTAGATTAGATATAGTTCTGTTAGCAGCTGAGCTAGGCGTCAGCACAGGCTAAAGAATTAAAGGTCTCATCGACGATCCAGATATATACTTCTAGATCATCTGATTCGTTCGGATCATACATCGTGGCGATGTGATGATCGTGTAAATCGCGTCAGACGATAATTAAGCAAATCCGCTGACGAAAACCTTTCCTCAGCAATTTGAGCGAACCGTACATAGTTCAGGTGTGGGACACTTGAGTGACTGGCTATGTGCCAAGTGGGAGATTGTTGGACAAAATGACCCATAGCGTCACTATTTGCACAGATCATTGTGTTGTTGTAGCAAATTAACTATGTGACAAGGAAATTGCACTCTCATCATTTGTGATTGGATCACCATAGATATATAAATGAAGAGAGGTCCCTATGATTAGTACCTGGACTGAGAATGATATGAGACAGTATCAGTCCCCGAAGGTTTAATCATTAAATATCTCTAGCCGTAGTATTATCGAGACTGGACATCGATAATGCGGAATAGGCTAGTATTGCACTTGTGCGCGTTTGTGAGGGCACAACGACATAGTTCTCATATATATAAGTATTGGATACTTATGCAAGTGCGATAGGAGGTCGTGTTTCACCGACGGTACGGAAAACAGCTTCGCTCTGGATAGACCCCTCGGAATCCCATTGGTATTATGACTATGTGTCTATGGGAGGCCGAAATCAAGGTAGGTGTGTATGGTCTTAACCTGAGACTTACATCGCTAATACTTACGATAATCGATAGACTTTGGTCTTGGTGGTAGGGGACTTTAAACGGGTTCTGTGTACACCATTTCTGGGTTTATCAGAGAGTCGTAGTGTATTGGGTGTGATGTCAAGACGGAAGTATCACTTCAGTCATATTGGAGTTGATGTCACGAAGGATACGGTACTAGTGCTCTTGAGTGTTGCGCAACCAGTCGGGATATTGTGACCAGGTCATGCATATCCGATTATAGAGACTATGTTACCAGACATCCGACATGTGCTTCGGACGGGGCAGACACTTATCCAGCCCCAGCCCTAGCACGTGATTATCCGATACTGGGCAATATACACAATACTACGGTATACTACGCTTGATACAGATCTATATATTCCTGTAAGAAATTTCTGGAGAATTGGGTAGGCATGGCGCTTTGCTAGAAGCCAACCTTGTCTTGTAAATCGATATAAACGTAGTACGAGGTACTTACGTGTTCGGACAGTCCGACGATCGTATTTACTGCCAACATATCCGGAGATCTCATGGGTCGCTTCCTGAAGATTCACCGATGACGTATGACTCGCACTTTGATTAATCTGGGATTAATTAGAAGAGAGAGATAGAATTAATCTGGGATTAATTCGATGAGAGAGAAAATTAATCTGGGATTAATTGCGGAGATATTTTATCTGGGATAAAATATTAATTAAAGAGAGAGAGCGATTAATTTGGAATTAATCGATAAAAATAATATATTCGATATATTATTAGAAATTGGATTTCGACGCGGAATTAAAATTAGATTTTAATTCGGGCGAACGAATTAATTTAGAATTAATTCGTTAGCGACGTGAATGTGATTTCGCTAGGCGTAATCATTTAATTACGACGCGACGGAAAATTCGTTAATTTGGAATTAGCGAACCCGAGCCCGAGAGTGATTACGAACGCATTCGCATTTCGAATTCGAACGCGGCACGCAAGTCACATCAAGCGTCAAATCGTTAGTCGCATCAATCGTCAAATCAATTGTCACTTTGAGTGATGTGATATGACATGTTGTCACTTTATTAAAGTGACATGATGTGAATAAAGAAAGGTGATTGTTTGAAAGTTGATAGGACTTGTACCTTTTGACTTTTGAATTAATTGTTGTGTATATATTTTATTCATTTACTTGGTAAATGGAATAAAGAATATATGTATATAAAAATCATTCTCTCTCTCTTGGACCAATTATTTGTTCACGTTTTTGGCAAATTTTGTACCATTCACGTGACTCTCATTGGTCTTTGTTGTTTATGTATTTGGCCTAATTTTGAGACCACATTCACGTGACTCTCTCATTTTGTTTTTGGTATTCACGGTTTTAGGCAAAATGGAGCCAAAAACCTTTCTCTCTTCTCACGGTCATGGTGACCGATTTTCATCTCCATTTTTTCTGGTTTTCACACACTAAATGGAGAAGCTTTTGATCTTGTAACAAGATCTAAGTGCTAGCACACTCTAGGAGTTATACATAGGTGATAGGGAAGTGTCTTCATGAGCTTGGAAAGCTTGAAGCTTTGAGCTTCAATGGTGCTCAACAATGGCCGAATCTTGGAGGATCCAAACCAGTCCAAATCGCACAGCCCACTGCAAGATGAAGCTACTGCCGTGACTTGGAGGGAGCCAAAAACGCATCTTGTTCTTCATCCATCAAAACCGAATTCAATGTGAGTTGATTCCGCCACCTCCTTTGATGTGTTCATATGTGGTTTTTATGCTTTGTTTGTGATCTTTGGGACTTGATTGAACTCCAACACAGACCGCACTACCGTCCATTCGGAATCAGCTACGAAATTTACGTCTGAGTTTCCATCCGATATACCACAAGAAATAATACTCAAATGTTATCACGACACAAGCATATGATTTGTAATTCATTAACATAGTTGTATTCATACATGTGGGGATAGCTACTAGGAAAACTATGCAAGAAATCTAATGAAGATGACTCGATTCAGTGGGTGCGCGTTTGTGTAGCATTCGTAAACGCGTTCGAACAGTAAATAGAAGGTTCGCGTTCGTATGGCGTTTGATAACGCGTTCGAACGGAAATGAAACAGAATGCTCACGTTCGTATAACGCTTGTTAACGCGTTCGAACGGAAATGAAACAGAATGCCTACGTTCGTATGGCGTTCGTGAACGCGTTCGAACAGAAATAAGACCTGATGCATGACAAGGCAAAATACATGCGCGTTCGAGTTGCGTTCATAAACGCGTTCGAACGGGAACAGATCTGATGCATGAAATGGGACGCAATACATAAACGACAAAATAAAGGGGCGCGGCGAAGTACTGCCGTAAAGGTGGCCTTTTGGGGCTCTTGATCTCTCAAAGAGAGGACCTTTAGACCAACGTACTAAGCCCATGCGCTCGACTGAATCATGCATACATAGAATGAAAAGCAACAATACTAAACATAGTATGCCCGATTGAAGGTATCTTGTATCCAACCGAAAACACATCAACCTGTGCGGCAAAGTCTCGTGGTAAAGGGCTTTAGCCCCTCCCCATAGGGGATCTCACATTGAACTTACTAAGCCCATGCACTCGGTTGAATCATACATACGAAAATAAAGACAATCATATCAAACTAAGTATGTCCGATTGAACGTATTTCGCATTCAACCGAACACACATCAATCGGTGCGACAGAGCATCGTGGTGAAGGATTTTAACCCTCCAATTAGGGAACCTTTCATCGCACTTACTAAGCCCATGCACTCGATCGTATCATACGGGAATAAACAACATGCAGAATTTAAATGACAAGAATTAAATAAACCAAAGCAATACAAAACAAGAGAAGGTGCCGTTTACTCAAGTGGTACGTGGAGTTGTGTCCCAAGTACAGACCGCACTACCGTCCATTCGGATTCGGCTACGGAATTTACGTCTGGGTTTCCATCCTATATACCACAAGAGACAACAATCTTCCATTCATCCAATACCCACAACACGCATTCATAAACGACTCTCATGTGAATACAATTCAATAATAAAAGAAACGAATATAAACTAATGAAAAAGTGCCCTCAGGTCTAACCTTTTAGTCGTCTCTCGGACTCGCGTTTCACGAAGATCGGAAGGGGTAAAGCTCCGCAACTCTTCCGGTTCACTGGTTCACTGCTCTCGTTCGTTGTCTTACTGTTTTGGGTCGTCGTCCTCCGTCTTTTGCTGCTGTTTTGACTCCGATTCGCTACCGCTGCTACTGTTTTGCTGCTGTACTTTAGTTACTGTTTTTGGGATGTTTTGGCTACTGTTTAGGGTGTTATTTTCAGTGGTGTTATGGTGTGGTTCGGGGGCTGTTTTATGTGTGTGTTTAGGGCTGTTTGGGATGTGTTTTTCGGTGAGGTGAAGGGGTTGTTCGGGATGTGTTTTGGTCAAGCCGATGGGGGTTCTTGGTTTGTGATCTTTTTGTTATTGAGAGTGAGGGAGAGTTGTGTCTATGAGCTTGGGTGTTTCTTATGTGAATGAGCTAGGGACTAGGGACTAGCGTTGAGAAGGTTGGTGAAATGTTCTTTTTATAGGCAAAGGGTTGGGCTTGATAAGGAAATGGATTTGGCTAATTAAAGAGGGATTTGATTTGGTTTGGTTAAGGTAAGTCAAAGATTGAGGGGGGGGACAAATCTTGGCTTGATAGGGAATGTTGAATATTTGATTGGCTTGGTTTAGGAATACAATATTTTAAGTTTGGGAATAATATATTGGTTGATTGATTTTAACTTGGTATGATTATATTTGATTGGTTTAGATTAGGCATTTAGTTTGTTGATTGATTTTAATTAGGCATGCAATTTCTTTAATTTGTGTAAGTATTTTATTTAATTTGGTATGTGATTTTTAGATTTGTTTTGATTTCACCATGTGTTAAATATGTGTTTTAAGTGGGCTTGGGCGTGTGGGCCAAGGTTTGGGCGAATTGGGCTTAATGTGAGGCTAGCAGCAAAACCAGAATTACCGACACCGTTCGAATGCTTACTCGAACGTGGCACGAACGTCCACAATCTGCCTGACGTTCGAATGAAGTAACGAACACAGCACCAACGAAAACAGTGAACCTTGTTTATTCTGAATTCCCCCTTCCGATGTCCGTTTCCCGTGACCTCCGTGACTTAAAAGGTAGTGTCTCCAAAATGAGACTCATCATAGGGACTTATGTGTAAAAATTCAGTGCCTACAATAAGCAAATCCATAATGTAGGACCCCGTGTGCCCGGTTGAACTCGTTCCCATTCAATAGGGTGTACCTCATCCGGAGGGGCAAAACATCGTGGTAAAGGTAGCCTTTAGTCATTTTCCCTCGAATAAAGGACCTTGAATCCACCCTAGTTAGCCCATGCGCATAAGAATGCAATGCATTCGTAAATAAAGCAACGATATGCAAAGGGTAAATGACATAATAAAAGGCGCGGCAAAACATCGTGGTAAAGGTAGCCTTCAGGCATTTCCCTCGAATAGAGGACCTTTAATCCACCCTAGTTAGCCCATGCGCACAAGAATGTAATACATGCGTAAATAAAGCAACGATATGCAAATGGTAAATGACATAATAAAAGGCGCGGCAAAACATCATGGTAAAGGTAGCCTTCAGGCATTTCCCTTGAATAGAGGACTTTAATCCACCCTAGTTAGCCCATGCACATTATGTTACCGTGCATATAAAATAAAGACAACAATGTAGGACTTCGTATACTCTATTGAACATATCTTACGTTCAATCCAACACACTTGGTCTGGCGTGGCAAACATCTTTTTAATTAGGGACAAGATTTGGCTAGATTAGGAATATCATATATTTGATTTATTCAATTAGGCATGAGATTTCTTTTATTTATGTAGGTGATTATTTAGATTTGATTTGATTTATTTAATTTAGGAAGGATATTATTTTAATTTGTGACATGTTTTAAATGTTTTAATCATTTTTGGGTGGGTTTTGGTGGGCTAATGGGCTTGGGCGTGAGGCTAGCAAAAAAACCAGAAGTACCGACACCGTTCGAACGCTCATTCGAACGCTGCATGAATACCCACAATCTGCTTTAGGTTCGAACGTGTTCACAAACGCAGCATGAACGAAAGCAGTGAACATGTGAATTGAATCCGATGACATACTTATTTTGAATTTTCCCTTCCAACATTCGTTTCCCGTGACTTTCGCAACCTAAAGAGCAGTGCCTCCGTACAAGACTCATCATCGAAACTTATATGCAAAATAGAGTGCCTACAGTCGCCCGCAATTTTATGGGACTTGTGCACTGTGTGACAATGACAATCCTATCAAAGTTTATTTAATGCTTTTTACTTACCTGGCTCTCCAACTGCCACCTGACTTGTCTGCTGCCTCGAGCTGAGTTGATGATGCAGTTGACCTCGATCCTAGGACACATCCCAATAAATACAACGGACAACGGGGGCCTCGACCTTGGGACGCATCCCAATATCGCTAACAATACTGATGTGGGTCACGACCCTGGGACTCATCCCCAAAAATCTTGATGATATTGAGGTGGGTCACGACCCTGGGACTCATCCCCAAAACTGCTGATGATGTGGGTCACGACCCTGGGACTCATCCCCAAAACTGCTGATGATGTGTGTCACGACCCTGAGACTCATCCCCAAAACTGATGCTGACATGGGCCTCGCCCCCAAACTGGTGTTGATGTGGGCCTCGCCCCCAAACCGATGTTGACATGGGCCTCGCCCCCAAACGGATGCAGATATGGGCCTCGACTCTGGTACTCATCCCCTAACTGATTTTGACATGGGCCTCGCCCCCAAACCGATGTTGATGTGGGCCTCACCCCCAAACTGATACTGATTCATTCTTGAAACTGATGACACTGTACTATTGCTGCTTCTGGTGTCTTGCTTTTGCCATTTTCTCTTTTTCTTCTTTGAAACTTGTTATCATGAGATGCTTTGACCTTTGGGCTTTGTTCCCAAATTATATTGAATATGGGCTTTGTTCCCGAACTGCGTTGAGAGAGGGCTTTATTCCCCTAGGCTTTATTCCCGAGCTGTTTTGAAAGTGGGCTTTATTCCTCTAGGCTTTTTTCCTGAATTATGTTGAAAGTGGGCTCTATTCCTCTAGGGTTTGTTCCCGAACTATGTAAAGATAGGGCTTTATTCCCCTAGCCTTGTTCCCGAACTGTTTTGAAAGTGAGCTTTTTTCCTCTAGGCTTTGTTCCCGGATTATGTTAATTGTGGGCCTTATTCCCGAACTGTGTTGAATGTGGGCTTTATTCCCGAACTGTACTGAATGTGGGCTTTATTCCCTGGGCCTTGTTCCCGAATTATTTTAACTGTGGGCCTTATTCCCGAACTGTACTGAATGTGTGCTTTATTCCCTGGGCCTTATTCCCCAATTGTTTCAAGATAGGGCGTTATTCCCCTGGGCCTTGTTCCCGAATTATGTTGACTATGGGCTTTATTCCTGAATTGTACTGAATGTGGGCTTTATTCTTTGGGCCTTGTTCCCGAACTGTTTCAAGATAGTGGGTCTTCGACCTCAAACTGATGTGGGCCTCGCCCCAAAACTGATACTAATGTGGGGCCTCACCCCCAAACTGGTACTGAGGTGGGCCTCGCCCCCAGACTGATACTGATATGGACCTCAACCCCAGACTGATACTGATATGGGCCTCAACCCTGGGACTCATCCCCAAACTGCTGATGTCATATTGATGCTTCTGAATGGCTTTCATTTGCCGCTTTCTCTCTTTCCTCTTCAAAACCTGTGAATAAAAAACAAGCACAAAACACAAAAAGGAATGCAAAATATGTTACGTGTATGCATGCATGCGTGAATGAATTTCCCATCCCGTTGGGTTAGGTTTCCTTCAATTCCCTTGTTGACCATTTTTCTCTTCCTTAGGGAAAGTATTGTTTTCAATCTACCCACATTGATCTGCTCGATGAACTCATTTCCCAATTTCTGAATGGATATCATGTCCTGTCTGATTGCTTCTTCCGAGGAATCCCTGTGTTCTAAACATCGCTGAGTATCATAGTGCCAGGGTTGAATGCTTTTGTCAAATATACTCATGTTACAAGTTGAAAAGACGAGACTCAGACAAGTAAACGAAATGAACGCCTTTATTATCATAAATAAAAAAGGTTCGAACAAGTAGAAAAAACCAATGTCTTTATTAAAAATACTGGATCAAATAAGCTATGGAGAACAGCTTCATCATTCGCAATATCGCCTTCTTCCTCGAAATGTGGTTCTTTACTACTGTTATCCCTTATCTTAATGCAAGAAGCCTGGTGGTTGAGAGTTTGGAGAACAAAGGTTTTGGGTAGGCCGGAGTTGATCATGTAGGTGGGTGGTGGAATGGAGTGGTAATTAGGTAAGGGATTTCTGTAAGTGTTAGGTTGTTTTTTTCTGGATTGGGTATTTTATGGGAGTCAATGAGGTTTTGGACCTCATGCCTAAGGCGGGTACAGTTGTCGGTGTCATGGCCTTTTTTTCTTGATAGAAGTAACAATACTGGTTTAGGTTCATGTACGGTGGCACAGGATTTGGGAATGGCTTAGGTTCCAAAGGTTTTAGAAGTCCTTGCATCTTCAACTTTTCAAACACATTTGACAAAGGTCTACCAAGATCGGAGAATCACATGTTTCTGACAGTAGTAACCTCAGCAGTAGTGGGCTTGGTCTCAGAGGGCCCATCGAAAGTCCTTCTATTTTGGCCATAAAATTTCCGATTCTCGGCTTCCTCCTCCTCGATATCCATGATAGTCTCCCTCAACTGTCGAAAATCAGCAATCACTGAAGTCATCCTCCTCAGCTTACCATAAATAGAGGGCTTGGTGCCCTTGATGATCATTTTGATCTGGTCCTGTTAGACAGTAATGACCCATAGCGTCACTATTTTGTAAATGATATTGTATTATTGTACAAAATTAACTATGTAGTAATGAAAATGCCTTTTACCATTTTGTAATTTATTTACTTTGATATATAAATGGTAAAAGTCCCTATGATTAATTCCGGATTGAGATGATATGAGACAGTATCAATCCATAAAGGTTTAATCATTAAATATCCCTAGTCGTAGTATTATCGAGATTGGACATCGATAATGCGGAATAGACTAGTACTGCACTTGTGCGTGTTGTGAGGGCACAACAGCATAGTTCTCATATATTTGAGTATTGGATACTTATGCAAGTGCGGTAGGAGGTTGTGTTTTACCGATGGTACGGAAAACAGCTTCGCTCTGGATAGACCCCGCGGAATCCCATTGGTAGTATGTCTGCGTGTCTATGGGAGTCCGCTTCAGGGTAGGTGCATATGGTCTTAACCTGAGACTTGCATCGCTAGTACTTGCGACAATCGGTAGACTTTAGTTTTGGTCATCCAGGGCTTTAACAGGTTCTGTGTACACCTCTTCTAGGTTTATCGGGAATCGTAGTGTATTGGGTGTGATGTCAAGACGGAAGTATCACTTCAGACATATGGAGATGATGATCGTGCAGGATACAGAACTAGTACTCTATAATGGTTGCAACCATCGGGATAATATGACAAGGTCAGGATTATCCGATTCAAAGAGACTAGTTGCTTGATGTCCGATATATGTATCGTATGGGGCAGACACATCTCCAGCCCCAGGCCTTTCATGTGATCATCCGATACTGGATCAGTATACACTATACTACGGTATACTACGCCTGTTATAGGCCTTTCATGTGATCATCCGATACTGGATCACGTTTTTTGAAACAAAAAGAGAAAAAGGAAATTGAAAAGGCAAACTCTCTCCTCTTCTTCTCCTCTCTTCCTCTCTCACGCCATTTTCTGTTCTGGTTTTCTTGGACTACCGTGAACAAAATGGAGGGAAGCAGTGCGTTTTGTGGCAAAACAAGAGTGCTAGCACACTCTGGGATCATGCCAAGGTGATAAGGGAAGTATACCCATGAGCAAGGAACGTTTTGATGAAGCTTGGAGCTCGTTTTTCTTGATCAAAATGGAGCAAAACAGAAGCACAAAACCGAATCTGCAGTGAGCTGTGACAGTGGACTGCTCACGCCCAACCAGTGAAGAAATCAGATTTTTGTTGCCAAATCGCATCTCAACCGCTCGATGTAAGTATTCCGCACTTAAATCGTTGTATTCGCTTATGATTCATGCTTGAGTTTTGATCTTGGGACCTCTAGAAACTCCAACATTTCGCGTGCAAATTGGTTACCAATTTATTATCTTTGTTAAGGTCTCATCATCATACACCCTTAAACATGCATTCTAAACATATAATAAAGCGCATATGTAAAATAATAATGATATGCGGATGGATATTTTACACATTGATCCTAGATCAAATCTCTCACTTTCTCTCTCCCGCTAGCACAAATATTTCTTCTACCCGTTACACTACACTTCTAAAGAAACCTCATTTACATTGAGGGGAATAGGTGAGGAGAGATACAAAGAAATAGGAGATAAGGCTGGACTCGCAGGTCCAATTAATAAATCAAATTTATTACAATTTCCAAAATCGCCCCCACCCGACTAATATCCATCCGATATACATTATTCAAACATCATAACCATGTATTCATACAAGCATGTTATCAATCAATCAATCCAATTAATTAATCTTGAAATTAGTGATCATCCAATGTTCAAACAAAGATTTGATTTTGTTCGAGTCAAACTCGTATTGCAAACACGTACTCAAAGTACGATTTCTACGAATTAAATTAAATTACATAATTAAATCCAATTTAATACGCATTTAATTCTAATTCATTATTTAATTCCAAATTAAATATTACACTTTATAAAATAAACATTTACGACTTAAATTCCAAATTCAATCGTTACGAGTCTCAAAGCCCGATTAATATCCAATATTAATTTAATTAAAGTCCAATGGGCTTTTAATTAATTTCTTCAAGGCTTGGACTTTTGGTCAACTCGGGTCAAACCCGCAACCAAAGTCCAATCCGGGATTTACCCCATAAGCCTTTAAATTAATTTTGTCCCATTAGGCCCAATTAAACTTTAAAGGTTCATTAGTCGCAATTGGGCCTTTTGGAAGCGGTTTTGGGCCTAATTGGATCCAACCAATTTTGGCCTTAACCAACTTTGTACAGCAAAGTCCAATAAACCCAATAACAACTTTAAAAGCCCAAATCCAATTTTAAGGCCCATTTTAATTAAATTACAAAATCCAATTTTACAATTCAATTAAACAAAGTGCATAGCATTATTAATTACCCAAATCAAATTTTCCAAAACATCAAATTTGTCCAATTAATCATGCTTAACTTCAATAAATCATATCCAACATAATTTGATCAAAATCAAACCCAATTACATGCTTCAAGTGTCTCGGCCAAAGAGGGAAATTATGCCCAAATCAAATTCAATCCAATTGAACCAAATTAAACATAAATTCAACATTCCCAAATGATTTGCAAGTCATCCAATGAACAAAAAATCAAAAATCCAAGACAATAGGGCACTTGCCAAATTTGGCCATCACAAGTAAATTGGGGAAAAATTGTTCCAAACACTTTTCATCAAATTGATCTAATCAATCTTCAATTAAACAACATTTAAGCATTCTAAATCATCCAATTTCATTAAACATGCTCAAAATCAAGTTTACCCAAATTTGTCATGCCAAAATTTGGGGAAAAATGGATCCAACCAAATTTCATGAAATTGATTATGCACAACATCAATTCAACCTCATTCAAGCATACTATACAAACAATTTAATCATTTGATGCTCAAATTGAGTTTACCCAAATTAAAGTTTTGGCCAACATTAAGCAAATTGGGGAAAATCAATCCAATTAATTTTTCATCAAATTGATTACATATAACTCTAATTTAATCATATACAAGCATTCTTAAACAAACAATTTGTCAAAATCATGCTTAAATCAAAAAGCCCCAATTTTAGCTCAAGAACCCTAATTCGTTTTATGCAACCAATAGCTCAAGATACCATTGTTGAGTTTCAATCAAGTCCCAAGGATCATTTTAAGCATAAAAACGAGTTGAATACATATCAAAGGAGGTGCGGAATAAACTAACATTGATCGGTTGGATGAAATTGAAGATGAAAAACGCAATGCTCTCTCCATGCATGGGAGTGGCATCCTTGTACTGCAGTGGAGTGCTCGGTTTTGCTCCTCTTTGAACCTCAAAAATCAGCCATGGATGAACACCATTGAAGCTTCAAGCTTCAAGCTTTTCCATGCTCACAAACTCACTTCCCTATCACCTTAGGATAACTCCAAGAGTGTGCTAGCACATAGATCTTGCAACAAGATCTTTGCTTCTCCATTTTGTGTGAAAAACCAGAAAAAATGAAGAAGATAATCGGTCAAGGAGACCGTGAGAAGAGAGAAGAGGTTTTGGCTCCAAAGAGTGAAAACCGTGTACTGTGTTTTTAGGAGAGAGAGAAGACCGAAATTGATGGTGAGGAAAAAGAAAAAATGTAATATATATTATTCATTTATTTTCCAAAAATAAATAAAACATATATATACCAAACCTTTTCATATTCCAAAAAGTCAAAAAACAAAAAGCAAATAATGTTTTTCACCTTTTACCCATCACTTCTACTTTTTACATCAAGTCACTTTATTAAAGTGACAACTTGTCATGTCACATCACTCAAAGTGACAAGTGATTTGACAATTGATGCGACTAGTGATTTGACGCTTGATGTGACTTGCGTCCCGCGCTCGAATTCGAAATGCGAATGCGCTCGCAATCAATCTCGGGCTCGGGTTCGCTAATTCCAAATTAACGAATTTTCCGTTGCGTCGTAATTAAATGATTACGCCTAGCGAAGTCACTATTCACGTCGCTAAAGAATTATTTTTAAATTAATTCGTTCGCCCGAATTAAAATCTAATTTCAATTCCGCGTCGAAATCTAATTTCGTTATAATATATTGAATATATTAATTTAACGATTAATTCCAAATTAATCGTTCTCTCTCTTTAACGATATTTTATCCGAGATAAAATATCTCCGTAATTAATCCCAGATTAATTTTCTCTCTCATCGAATTAATCCCAGATTAATTAAAGTGCGAGTTATACATCATCGGTGAATCTTCAGGAAGCGACCCATGAGATCTCCGGATATGTTGGCAGTAAATACGGTCGTCGGATTATCCGAACACGTAAGTACCTCGTACTACGTTTATACCGACTTACAAGACAAGGTTGGCTTCTAGCAAAGCGCCATGCCTACCCAATTCTCCAGAAATATTCTTACAGGAATATATAGATCTGTATCAAGCGTAGTATACCGTAGTATTGTGTATATCAGCCCAGTATCGGATAGTCACGTGCTAGGGCTGGGGCTGGATAAGTGTCTGCCCCGTCCGAAGCACATGTCGGATGTCTGGTAACTAGTCTCTATAATCGGATATACATGACCTTGTCATAAAATCTCGATGGCCGGCCAGCACTTAAGAGCACTAATACCGTATCCTACATGACATCATCTCCACTATAACTGAAGTGATACTTCCGTCTCGACATAACACCCAATACACTACGACTCTCCGATAAACCCAGAAGCGGTGTATGCAGAACCGGTTAAAGCCCTGTACCACCAAGACCAAAGTCTACCGATTATCGCAAGTATTAGCGATGCAAGTCTCAGGTTAAGACTATACACACCTACCTTGATTTCGGCCTCCCATAGACACATAGTCATAATACCAATGGGATTCCGAGGGGTCTATCCAGAGCGAAGCTGTTTCCCGTACCATCGGTGAAACACAACCTCCTATCGCACTTGCATAAGTATCCAATACTTAAATATATGAGAACTATGCCGTTGTGCCCTCACAACGCGCACAAGTGCAATACTAGCCTATTCCGCATTATCGATGTCCTGTCTCGATAATACTCCGGCTAGGGATATTTAATGATTAATCCTTCGTGGACTGATACTGTCTCATATCATCTCAATCCAGGAACTAATCATATGGACCTCTCTTCATTTATACATATATGGTGATCTAATCACAAATGAAGAGAGTATAATTTCCTTGTCACATAGTTAATTTGTACAACAACACCGTGATCTGTACAAATAGTGAAGCTATGGGTCATATTATCCAACAAAGTGGTACGTGGAGTTGTATCCCAAGTACAGACCGCACTACCGTACATTTGGATTCGACTATGGAATTTACGTCTGGGTTTCCATCCTATATACCGTAAGAGACGACACATTTCCCATTCATTCAAGGGTCACAACACACATCCACAAGCGACTCTCATGCGAGGAAAATAAATAAAACAATTAAAAGATGAATGAAAGTAAATAGGAAAAGTGCAGTTTTTGTTCACTATTTTTGGTGATTTAGGCTACTGTTTTAAGGTATTTGGGCTGCTGTTTTTCGGTGGATGTATGGGTTATTTCAAGGGTGATTTTCGGCTGTAGAGAGTGAGGAATGAGAAGAGAATTATTTGTTGCTTATGGCTTGTGTTATCCGTCAATGCTAGGAGTTTTTTGTGTGAATGAACTAGGGTCACAAGGGTTGGAATTGTGTTTCTTATATAGGAAAAGGCTAGGGTGAATCCATGTTTGAAAAGGAATGGGATTTGTTAATGAAGGTGATATCTTTTTATTAGTATTTCATAAGGAAAACATCTTTTTAATTAGGGACAAGATTTGGCTAGATTAGGAATATCATATATTTGAATTATTTAATTAGGCTTGAGATTTCTTTTATTTAGGTAGGTGATTATTTAGATTGGATTTGATTTATTTAATTTAAGAAGGATATTATTTTAATTTGTGTCATATTTTAAAAGTTTTAATCATTTTTGGGTGGGTTTTGGTGGGCTAATTGGGCTTGGGCGTGAGGCTAGCAATAAAACTAGAAGTACCGACACCGTTCGAACGCCGATTCGAACGCTGCATGAACGCCTGCAATCTGCTTGATGTTCGAACGTGTTCACGAACGCAGCACGAACGAAAGCAGTGAACATTTGAATTAAATCCGATGACATACTTATTCTGAATTTCCCCTTTCGACATTCGTTTCCCGCGACTTTCTTAACCTAAAGAGTAGTGCCTCTGTACGAGACTCATCATCGGGACTTATATGAAAAATGCAGTGCCTACACCAATATACCTTGATTGATGTAGTTTCTTTCATGTTCTATTTAATAATTATGTAATTTCCATTTTTCTTAGTTTTACAGCATTCTTGTTCTTTAATTTTATCTCACACACCGGTAAAGCAGTGGATAACGTTACTCCGTGACTCAAGTCGGTTATTTCAATTTCCTATAAATACTGATACCCTAAAAACCAAGGCAAGGAAGAAACTCTCGCAACCCTCCATAAATATTTTCCTACACTTCCCTGAAATGCTCTGATTAAAATTTACAAAGCTCGCATAGAAAGAATGAGCATTTTTATGATTCATGGTATTCCTAGTGATATTTGTTGGGTAATCGAAGAAATGGTTCGTTTGGAAGGTGAGTCATTTAACTCCTTCATTCCTTACATGTATGGTTCAGGGAAAAACACCTATTCTAAAAAATAAAGAGCTAAACAAATGGGTTTTTGTTATAAGTGTGAATGATGTACGTGCAACACTCGTTATCGTTCTTTAGTAATGGTGTCCGATAATCGTGAGGATAAAATATAATTCATTAGGGATGGACTGAGTAAGAAGCCTTTTGATGATATATCATTGAATCTTGAGACGCGTGCAAGTGGATATGTTCATCGTGAAATTCTCAGATTACACACGTAATTTCATAAAGAAAGACAACCATATAGTATCGCGAATTTGACTTTAAAAGTCATTGTTTGCCAATTTATAAGAAAATTGGATGGGAAGCCTATCCCCAACCCATAGAGGGCGTTCAAGCCGTTACTTGACATAAATTCAGAGGAAGATGTAAGCCACAATCACAACTACCAGTACATATTATTGCATTGATTTCCTTTAATTTAAATTACTGTTTTCATTTACTTTTTACCGACAGTATCTAACCTTTTTTATTCACGATCTATTTTTCTGATAGTTGTCATTTTGCAGATATTAGTGCATTTCTTACTCAACCTTTTCAGGATCTATAAATTCAGCTCGTCATCTCCATTTCCTCAACACATCTAGCTAAAATAGGTAGCACAAATGGAGACGACTTCAAACTGATGATTCACTAATATCTGTGTATTTTATGGAACTAGCTCCGGAATTAAACCATAATTTGTTGAGGGAGGAAGAGAATTATGAAGAGGTATGGCAAACAGAAATATGCACTTAGTATATAGCGGTGGCAATCTTGGATTGATGGGGTGTATTTCAAAAGCTTTACAAGATGATGGAAGTCAAGTTTTGGGAATCATCCCAAAACCTTTATCAGAAAGCCACATCATCGGAAAATCAAATGGAGAAGAATGTATTGTCCCAGGTATGTCTGAAAGACTCACTGAAATGATCAATCATGCTGATGCTTTCATTGTTTAACCAGGTGGGCTCTGAAAATTGGAAGAAATATTCACTGTTGTGCAATGGGCAAACTTGAACATTCACCAAAAACCTATTGGGTTGCTTAATGTTAATGTATTTTTCGATTTTATTTTTGTATTTCTTGACGATGCCAAAAGAAATGGGTTTATTTCAAAACCGGTAAGAGATATATTCCTTACTGCACGAATAATATACAGACGACTTAATCTCTAAATGGAAGTTTGAACCTCCCAATGGCTGATGAGATAGAAGTAGACCAGTGGCTGATGGGATGAAAGAGAGCCTTAGGCTTATCCACTAACACACGAACCCGCGTGATTGGCTGGGAAACATGTTGGCAAATAGGTAGAATGTATAGCAGTTACCAAAAAAATGTGAGTTAATGGGGTTCAAATGGAAAAAAATAGTTTCATCAGGTGACAGAGCTACTACTTGTAGGTTGATTGGGGAAGTGAGCCTATGCATTGATAACTTGATAACGTGGCTGATGTCACGAGTTGGCAATATAGTGGGTTTAGACACACTATAGAAAGGGATTGAGAACTCATTGCAAGGGGTTAGTTAATTTTTCTCACGTATTCTGATAACTTGTAGTGGAGAGAGAAAACTTAGTGTAAGCGAGAGATAGAGCAAGTCGGTCTGACCCGAGCTCATAATAAAAGATTTTATTTCCTTTGTATCTGCGGACATAGGTTGGATCCATTCTGCTGAGCCACGTTAAATCCTATGTTTTTACCTGTGTGTTTTTTTGTTTGTCTGCCAAGTTTGTTTTGGTTCCCAATAAGAAAAACAAATTCACTACTTGAGGGAGGTTTTGTTTGAGGAATCGATTTTTCCAAATCGCCCCTGGAACGAAAAACAATCGTCAATATTGGGCCCCATATGTGGGAAACTGGTAGGAAAAATTGCAAACACACTAAAATGATGGCTAAAGACGGAAACCACATAACTTCATAGGCTTCTACGATGTGTGGATGGAGAATATGGGAGAAACCATGCAAAACGAGAGAGAAGATGCTCGAAGGGAAAGGAAAACAACCCAAACCTTCATGAAGGTTATGTAGAAGAAGATTGAGAAGTTAAAAAAGATGGCAGGAGAAAGAGGAGAAGAAATTCCCAGCGGAATGAGAGAAAATATAACAAAGGAACAAATGCCAATGTTTACAACAGCGGGGGGAAGAACATTGGCCGGATATTCGAACCGAGCAAGAAAGAACTATTGTCAGAATAAAGGCTCGGAGGTGCTGACAATGGAATGGGCTTCAATGATCTAGAAGGCCAGATCGGTGCCCATAATATTCACCGATGAGGATGCCCAAGGGGTCAACTACCCTCATGATAATACACTGATAATCTAGGCCAATATCGACGGGGCCGTGGCAGATAGGATATTTGGGATCCCGGGAGCGCGATGGATATTATCTCCAAAGAAGCCCTGAACAACTTGGGCATGGAGTACACCACTTTGATCCAGGACACGACATTATTGTACGGATTTGGGGGAGTGACCATGGTGCCACTGGGCTGGGTACAGTTAACAATGACTATTGGGACGACTCCACATACCCGAATCATTATGATGGATTTTACAGTAGTAGATTTCATGAGCATCTATCAGGGGATCATGATGAGGTCATTTTTTATGAAGTCAATGGAAGCTATGTCGTGCTACTACCTGAAGTTGAAATTCCCAAAGTGGCTAGGAGTTGCTTCACTACCATTTCTAAAGAAACTTTGTGTATTGAAGAGGTAAGAGAAAAGAGGAAAAAAAGAGAATGGGAAGATAATGGGGAAGCTCAGATTCTATGTAGGCCACTAGCTGTCCCAGGCAAGAAAGATATTGTCGTTGCAGAAAATGACGCAACAAAAATAGAGTTGGCTAATCCCTGACTTGACGGACCATCCTAACTAGGGGCAGGGGAGGAGCTGGAGATGGTGGATCTTTTTGGTCATGGAAAGATAATAAAGGTTGGGGCAGGGTTCGAGTCAAATTTGAGGAAACGGCTGCTGGATTTCCTAAAGGAGTATGCGGATGTCTTCGCATGAGACCATAGAGATATGCCCGGGATTGACCCCAAGTTCACTCATCGCTTGGCAATTGATCGAGCTCACAAACTGGTGAAACTGAAGAGGAGGATTTTCAACCAAGAGCAATATGGGGCGATTAAGACCAAAGGTAAAATATTACTTAAGGCCGGATTTATTAGGGATGTCAAATACCTAGAGTGGGTGTCGAATATGGTCTTAGTGTAGAAGACCAGTAGATGGTGGATGATATGCGTCGATTTCTCTGACTTGAGAAAGGCTTGCCTGAAAGATAACTTCCCACTCCCCAAGATATACCAATTGGTGGACTCGACTACATGTCATGGGCTACTCAATTTTATGGATGCATTTTCAGGATATAACTAGGTCAGGATGCATCCTGATGATGAAGAAAAGACAACCTTTATCACTGACCAATAACTATATTGTTATAAAGTAATGCCTTTTGGACTAAAGAATGTTGGGGCAACCTATCAGAGGTTGGTGTGTTGAGTTTCAACCAAGTCCCAAGAATCATCAATCATGCATAAAAATGAGTTGAATACAACCAAGGAGTAAGGCGGAATTCATACTCACATTGATGGGTTTTGATGAAATGAAGAATACAAGCCTTCAAGCTTCTCAAACTCACGGTAATGGAGCTCCTTGTGCTGCTGGACTGCTCGGTTTTGGTCCTTCTTGTCTCTCCAAGATTCGGCCATGGATGGACTCCATGGAAGCTCCAAGCTTCAAGCTTTTCCATGCTCATAAATTCGTTTCCCTATCACCATAATATAACCCATGTGTGTGCTAGCACTCTTGTTTTGCAACAAAACACTCTCACTTGCTTCTCTTTCAATTCGGCAGTGACCAAAATGAAGAAGAAGATGAAATGGCTCTAAGCCGTGAATGAGAGGGAGAAGAAAAGAGGGAAAACGTGAATGGAGAGAGAGAGAAAAGGTAAATGGTTTTTACTTATGTATTTATTTTATTTTCCAAAAATAAAATCAAATACAAAAAGCATTTACATTTACCAAGTACAAAAGTCAAAAAAGCAAAAAGCCTATTAATGCTTTTCCAACAACCATTTACTATTCACATCAAGTCACTTTAATAAAGTGACAACATGTCATGTCACATCACTCAAAATGACAAGTGATTTGACGATTGATGCGACTAGCGATTTGACGCACGATTTGACTTGCGTGCCGCACTCGAATTCGAAATGCGAATGCGCTCGCAAATAATCCCGGGCTCGGGTTCACTAATTCCAAATTAACGAGTTTTCCGTTGCGTCGTAATTAAATGATTACGCCTAGCGAATTCACTATTCACGTCGCTAACGAATTAATTCTAAATTTAATTCGTTCGCCCGAATTAAAATCTAATTTTAATTCCGCGTCGAAATCCAATTTCTAATAATATATCAAATATATTATTTTATCGATTAATTCCAAATTAATCGTTCTCTCTCTTTAATTAATATTCTATCCCAGATAAAATATCTCCGCAATTAATCCTATATTAATTCTCTCTCTCTTCTAATTAATCCTAGATTAATTAAAGTGCGAGTTATACATCATCGGTGAATCTTCAGGAAGCGACCCATGAGATCTCCGGATATGTTGGCAGTAAATACGGTCGTCGGACTATCCGAACACGTAAGTACCTTGTACTACGTTTATACCGATTTACAAGACAAGGTTGGCTTCTAGCAAAGCGCCATGCCTACCCAATTCTCCAGAAATATTCTTACAGGAATATATAGATCTGTATCAAGCGTAGTATACCATAGTATTGTGTATATCGGCCCAATATCGGATAGTCACGTGCTAGGCCTGGGGCTGGATTTGTGTCTGCCCCATACGAAGCACATGTCGGATGTCTGGTAACTAGTCTCTATAATCGGATATACATGACCTTGTCATAATATCCCGATGGCCGCGCAGCACTTAAGAGCACTAATACTGTATCCTGCGTGACATCATCTCCAATATGACTGAAGTGATACTTCCATCTTGACATCACACCCAATACACAGAACCGGTTAAAGCCCTGTACCACCAAGACCAAAGTCTATCGATTATCGTAAGTATTAGCGATGTAAGTCTCAGGTTTAGACCATACACACCTACCCTGATTTCGGCCTCCCATAGACACATAGTCATAATACCAATGGGATTCCGAGGGGTCTATCCAGAGCGAAGCTGTTTCCCGTACCATCGGTGAAACACAACCTCCTATCGCACTTGCATAAGTATCCAATACTTAAATATATGAGAACTATGCCATCGTGCCCTCACAACGCGCACAAGTGCAATACTAGCCTATTCCGCAATATCGATGTCCTGTCTCGATAATACTCTGGCTAGGGATATTTAATGATTAATCCTTGGTGGACTGATATTGTCTCATATCATCTCAATCCAGGAACTAATCATATGGACCTCTCTTCATTATATATTTATGGTGATTTAATCACAAATGATGAGAGTGCAATTTCCTTGTCAAATAGTTAATTTGTACAACAACACCGTGATCTGTACAAATAGTGACGCTATGGGTCATATTATCCAACAATCTCCCACTTGGCACATAGCCAGTCACTCGAGTGTCTAACACCCGAACTATGTACGGTTCGCTCAAATTGCTGAGAAAAGATTTTCGTCAGTGGATTTTCGTAATTATCTTCTGACGCGATTTATACGATCATCACATCGCCACGATGCATGATCCGAACGAATCAGATGAATATAGAAGTATATATCTGGATCGTCGATGAGACCTTTAATTCCTTAGCATGTGCTGACGCCTAGCTCAGCTGCTAAAAGAAACTATATCTAATCTAATTAGATTTATTATCGATCCAAATGGCTTCTATTGCTGCCTCAGCTGCAGCAATAATCCGCATTTGTTGTTAATTCGGCAACAGTTATCTTGCTCGGAATATTTCCAGCTTACTGTCCCAGTGTTCAAACTTTTATAGTACCGCAGTATTTACCGGTTTGGAAACTTGCAGCAGTGATCCTAGTCCCTTCAAGTTCTCCATCTCCATAGTTTAAGACAGCATCTTTAGTTCTCTAAGATACTAATAGATGTCCTTAACTTCAATCCAATGACTATCACTTGGATTGTCCTGAGTGTGATTCCATATGCTCAAAGCGTATGAGACGCCAAATCAAGTACATTTTAAATGTACAATTTCCCAGAGAGTGTTAACAACTCCAAATCTATCCCAGTAGATATTATTCCTTGTATAAAGGTTGTTACTCCCCAGAATTCTACGGAGAATTTCTTATGAAAGCCAAGCTTTCACCGATTGCTTTATGGGAATTTCATTATCAGTGCTCTCCCACTAACCTCCTTATATACACAAGAATCATTTCGTTTTGAATTAAATCATACTCCATTATGATTACATCAAAACGATAATTCCTAGAACCTTATGCTTGCATTAATCCAAACATGGATTGAATAACCTGCAAACCTTGTTTGTCGGTTATACAAAATCTTCAAGATGTTGTAAGCATCCTCCAAAAGGTTTCCTTTTCAGGAAAGCAATTTTGATCTGCAACTGACACATTTCATAAATGAAATATGCAGTTATCAACAAGCATCTTCAAAATGGATTTACCATGGCAACAGGTAAAAGGTTGAACCGTTATTGACACAATGTTGATAACGATACCTTTCCGTCAAAAGCCCAGCTTTGTACGTTGGTATGTTGCCTTCCATGTATTTCTTCCTTGAAGACGTTAATGTACCAATAGGCACAATGCCTTGTGGTACAACAACTAGTATCCAAAATAGTTGTTATACATGGAATCCATTTTGGACTCATGACACTTTGTTATAATAGGGAGTCAATACCTTGTATCACTACCTTATACGTAATCAGTTGGTATGCCTTAAAAGATTAACATCTTTATGAGGTGAGATCAGAAACCCATACCCCAGGTTGTTTTCTGACTCTCTCTGATCTACGCGGTTCTTGTGTACTCGAATATTAATGGTATAGATTCATCATAGATGAACTATTTGTGTTCCATTAAGGACTTCGTGCCTTGAAAAGTATTACTCCGATTTTCATCGAGTTTTACTATCCTCCCACTGACCACTGCATATCGGTATTCCTCTTAGGAAAACCGCATGGTGAGCAACAATCATATTGTTCTCTGGTGAGATGTATAAATACAATACTTATGGTATCCCTAAGATAGCCTACAATTGACACTTATCCAATTTGGGTTCTAGTTTGGTATTATCCAAACATATGCCTAGCATCCCAAATGGTCAGGAATGAGAAACCCGGTTTCTTTCCCGTTCATATCTAAAATGTAATCTGTCAAACATATTATTATGGAACCTTATTCTAAATAAGTTATTGCACTGTTAAAACTTATCCGTTGAAGGAAATGGTAGCTCAGAGCGACTCATGATTAGCCTTATCATGTCTAACATGATTCGGTTAATCCGTTCGGACACACCGTCACTTTGACGTGTTCGGGAGGAGTCCTCATTTGAAAGAATACTACTCTTTCAAGTATATAGAAACTTATTGCTTAAGTATTTTCCATTACGGTCTTACCGTGACGGTATAATACTATAGCCGATCTGTTTGTCTATTTCGTGTCGAAACTCTAAAAGTTTCCGATTTGTGTTCTTCAAAAGAAACACATAACAATAACGTGATGCCACATCCGTTAAGGTCACGAAATATTCATGTTCACATCTAGCCTAGCTAGATATGGGCCCACTAACTTCACCATGAATAGGGCTAACAGATCGGTGCACTTACACTATTACCAAGTAAACAGTGTTTTAGGTACTTTACCTAACAAACTAGATTCGTAGACTTATTTGAATAGTCAAATCAGTCCTAGTACCCACTCTTCAAAAGTGTGGATATACGAGTCTTGTATAATTGTGTCCCAGACAACAATGCCACAAATAAGTCTCTATTGATCAAATCAATTTGAGCTATTTATTTGTCATTTTATATGTTTGAGATTTTAATTATATTCAAAATATAAATTCTGTTATTCACATCTAATGTGTTATCTCAGTATCATCTTTATATAATGAAACACTTAGTGTTCTAGAATATAAAGGTTATCCACAATGGATTAAACACTGATATAGAGATAATGTCTCTAGTCAAACTAGTTACATTATAACAGTTCCTAATTTAAGTACACACCCGAAGGGTAGTTCCTAAACTTAGGTATCTACGGTCGAAACAGCGACTTTCGTCCCGTTTCCGATTCGCAGAGCAATCTCAGCTTGAAGTCAGTATCCTGCTCAAAGCAGATTCTGAACATCAATACATATATTTTATGTACCACACTAAGTATTTAAAATCTAATTTCAATACTAGCTGTGAACATAACTAAGACAAACATTTTAAAGTAAGAGCCTTACCCTTTCTTTAATTCCTTCGTGTCTGCCATATCCAAATGGTAGTCACTTTGGGATATGTCTATTATCCTTTTCAATATTTCAGAAACCTTAAGCCAAGCCTTGGGTTTTTAGAATATCGAAATGATGTGCACCTCGTGCTACATGCCCAATTGCAAACTTTGACTTTATCTCCTCTAGAATAGTCAATTAATTCTCCAAGAATTATAAATTGCAATTTTAATACTTCTTAAATCTAAAATTAGATTTATGACAAGTATATTAAATTAAGCACTAAAGTCATCATCACATAAATCTTCCAAAGATTTTATGCTCTACTTATTTTGCTTAATTTTGGGATTAAGGTATAATAAGTTATTTTATCAAATAAAGTAACCTATTATTTATTCCCAATTTGAAAATTAAATTATTTAAAATATTTTAATCCCAGATTATATTTTAAATATCCAACTTTTCAATTTTATCTTGATTACAATAGTCCAACTATTTAATCAACGATTAGTGGTACTATATATATTATAATGATTATAATAGTCCAACTATATAATCAAATATAATCAAATTAATCAACCTCAATTACATTGATTACTATAATCCAATTATAAAATCAACTGTAAACTGAAATTAATTAATTCAAATATTTGATTAATATAATCCAATTATATATAATCAAGTATAATACAGTCCAACTGTTTATTAAAACAACAATTTAAATATTAGTCCAACTAACATTTAAAATAACGACGAAATAATTTAAATGAGCGCGTATGGCGAGTAATTGAACGAATATTGCAAATTCAATTCTTGCCTCCCACTATTTTTCGTCGAGCCTCCAACCCTCTGTCGAGTACTCGGGAAACCGTGTTTCCTAGTGGGCTAGGATCCCGTTAAATATCACACAATCTTGACTTTGGCCAACAAATTGTATGATAATTAACTAGGTAGATCTCTAAGATCAATTGGATTTCATCCAACTCCTAGATCCAGTAGGTGGACATCCAAGTCCCAAACATATATCTTATATATGCCTATACATCGAATGTATACCCTAACCTTTTTCCTCTGAATCAACTAGGCCTTGGCTTTGGCACAACAAACCTAGTGATCCCAGTCAAGCGCGACCCATTGACATGGAAGCTTCGTAATCAATGTCAATGGACAAGAAGTGGTCTTGACTTTGGCCAACAAACCACAACTTGGACACGACACCGATATGGAACAAAGCCTCGTGATTAAAACACATCTTCAACGGACAAGGGCTTGACTTTGGCCAACAACCCTTGCCAATCTCGGATCTTGAGTAAGAATCACTCAATGGAAGGAAAATAAACGCTTGATATTTAATGAGGGTTTTTCGCGTGCAAATTGGCTACCAATTTTAATTATCTTTGTTAAGGTCTCATCATCATACACCCTTAAACATGCATTCTAAAGACATAATAAAGCGCATATGATATAAAATAATAATGATATGCGGATGGATATTTTACATTGATCCTAGATCAAATCTCCCACTTTCTCTCTCCCGCTAGCACAAATATTTCTTCTACCCGTTACACTACACTTCTAAAGAAACCTCATTTACATGGAGGGGAATAGGTGAGAAGAGAATACAAAGAAATAGGAGATAAGGCTGAACTCGCAGGTCCAATTAATAAATCAAATTTATTATAATTTCCAAAATCGCCCCACCCGGCTAATATCCATCGGATATACATTATTCAAACATTACAACCATGTATTCATACAAGCATGTTATCAATCAATCTAATCCAATTAATTAATCTTGATAATTAGTGATCATCCAATGTTCAAACAACGATTTGATTTTGTTCGAGTCAAACTCGTATTGCGAACACGTACTCAAAGTACGATTTCTACTAATTAAATTAAATTACATAATTAAATCCAATTTAATACGCATTTAATTCTAATTCATTATTTAATTCCAAATTAAATATTACACTTTATAAAATAAACATTTACGACTTAAATTCCAAATTTAATCGTTACGGGTCTCAAAGCCCGATTAATATCCAATATTAATTTAATTAAAGTCCAATGGGCTTTTAATTAATTTCTTGAGGCGTGGACTTTTGGTCAACTCGGGTCAAACCCGCAACCAAAGGCCAATCCGGGAGTTACCCCATAAGCCCATAAATTAATTTAGGCCCATTAGGCCCAATTAAACGTTAAAGGTTCATTAGTCGCATTTGGGCCTTTTGGAAGCGGTTTTGGGCCTAATTGGATCCAACCAATTTTGGCCTAAACCAACTTTGTACAACAAAGTCCAATAAACCCAATAACAACTTTAAAAGCCCAAATCCAATTTTAAGCCCAATAATTTAATTCCAAAATTCCAAATTTTCCAATTAAATTACCTAAAGTGTATAACATTATTAATTACCCAAATCAAAGTTTCCAAAGCATAAAATTTGTCCAATTAATCATGCTTAACATCAATGAATCATGTCCAACATAATTTGATCAAAATCAAACCCAATTTCATGCTTCAAGTGTCTCGGCCAAAGGGGAAAAATATGCCCAAATCAAATTCAATCCAATTGAACCTAATCAAACATAAATTCAACATCCCCAAATGATTTGCAAGTCATCCAATGAATCAAAAAATCAAAAATCCAAGACAATATTAGGGATCATATTTTCGGCCATCACAAGCAAATTGGGGAAAATTGTTCCAAACACTTTTTCATCAAATTGATCTAATCAATCATCAATTAAACAACATTCAAGCATTCTAAATCATCCAATTTCATTAAACATGCTCAAAATCAAGTTTACCCAAATTTGTCATGCCCACAATTTGGGGAAAAATGGATCCAACCAAATTTCATGAAATTGATTATGCACAACATCAATTCAACCTCATTCAAGCATACTATACTAATAATTTAATCATTTGATGCTCAAATTGAGTTTACCCAAATTAAAGTTTTGGCCAACATGAAGCAAATTGGGGAAAATCAATCCAATTATTTTTCATCAAATTGATACATATAACTCTAATTTATTCATATACAAGCATTCTTAAACAAACAATTTGTTAAAATCATGCTTAAATCAAAAAGCCCCAAATTTTGCTCAAGAACCATAATTCGTTTTATGCAACCAATAGCTCAAGATACCATTGTTGATTTTCAATCAAGTCCCAAGAATCATCAATCATGCATAAAAACGAGTTGAATACAACCAAGGAGTAAGGCGGAATTCATACTCACATTGATGGGTTTTGATGAAATGAAGAATACAAGCCTTCAAGCTTCTCAAACTCGCGGTAATGGAGCTCCTTGTGCTGCTGGACTGCTCGGTTTTGGTCCTTCTTGTCTCTCAAGATTCGGCCATGGATGGACTCCATGGAAGCTCCAAGCTTCAAGCTTTTCCATGCTCATAAATTCGTTTCCCTATCACCATAATATAACCCATGTGTGTGCTAGCACTCTTGTTTTGCAACAACAAAACACTCTCACTTGCTTCTCTTTCAATTCGGCAGTGACCAAAATGAAGAAGAAGATGAAATGGCTCTAAGCCGTGAATGAGAGGGAGAAGAAAAGAGGGAAAACGTGAATGGAGAGAGAGAGAAAAGGTAAATGGTTTTTACTTATGTATTTATTTTATTTTCCAAAAATAAAATCAAATACAAAAAGCATTTACATTTACCAAGTACAAAAGTCAAAAAAGCAAAAAGCCTATTAATGCTTTTCCAACAACCATTTACTATTCACATCAAGTCACTTTAATAAAGTGACAACATGTCATGTCACATCACTCAAAATGACAAGTGATTTGACGATTGATGCGACTAGCGATTTGACGCACGATTTGACTTGCGTGCCGCACTCGAATTCGAAATGCGAATGCGCTCGCAAATAATCCCGGGCTCGGGTTCGCTAATTCCAAATTAACGAGTTTTCCATGCGTCGTAATTAAATGATTACGCCTAGCGAATCACTATTCACGTCGCTAACGAATTAATTCTAAATTTAATTCGTTCGCCCGAATTAAAATCTAATTTTATTCCGCGTCGAAATCCAATTTCTAATAATATATCAAATATATTATTTTATCGATTAATTCCAATTAATCGTTCTCTCTCTTTAATTAATATTCTATCCCAGATAAAATATCTCCGCAATTAATCCCATATTAATTCTCTCTCTCTTCTAATTAATCCTAGATTAATTAAAGTGCGAGTTATACATCATCGGTGAATCTTCAGGAAGCGACCCATGAGATCTCCGGATATGTTGGCAGTAAATACGGTCGTCGGACTATCCGAACACGTAAGTACCTTGTACTACGTTTATACCGATTTACAAGACAAGGTTGGCTTCTAGCAAAGCGCCATGCCTACCCAATTCTCCAGAAATATTCTTACAGGAATATATAGATCTGTATCAAGCGTACTATACCGTAGTATTGTGTATATCGGCCCAGTATCGGATAGTCATGTGCTAGGCCTGGGGCTGGATTTGTGTCTGCCCCGTACGAAGCACATGTCGGATGTCTGGTAACTAGTCTCTATAATCGGATATACATGACCTTGTCATAATATCCCGATGGCCGCGCAGCACTTAAGAGCACTAATACCGTATCCTGCGTGACATCATCTCCAATATGACTGAAGTGATACTTCCATCTTGACATCACACCCAATCACTACGACTCTCTGATAAACCCAGAAGTGGTGTACACAGAATCGGTTAAAGCCCTGTACCACCAAGACCAAAGTCTATCGATTATCGTAAGTATTAGCGATGTAAGTCTCAGGTTAGACCATACACACCTACCCTGATTTCGGCCTCCCATAGACACATAGTCATAATACCAATGGGATTCCGAGGGGTCTATCCAGAGCGTAGCTGTTTCCCGTACCATCGGTGAAACACAACCTCCTATCGCACTTGCATAAGTATCCAATACTTAAATATATGAGAACTATGCCGTTGTGCCCTCACAACGCGCCACAAGTGCAATACTAGCCTATTCCGCATTATCGAGTCATGTCTCGATAATACTCCGGCTAGGGATATTTAATGATTAATCCTTGGTGGACTGATACTGTCTCATATCATCTCAATCCAGGAACTAATCATATGGACCCTCTTCATTTATATATTTATGGTGATTTAATCACAAATGATGAGAGTGCAATTTCCTTGTCACATAGTTAATTTGTACAACAACACGTGATCTGTACAAATAGTGACGCTATGGGTCATATTATCCAACATGGTGAACAAGGTCTTCAATTCGCTAATCGGCAAGACCATATAGGTCTATGTTGATGACATGATCACAATGACTGTCATGCCCGAGGATCATCTAGATGACCTCCAGGGGACGTTTGAGCTGCTGAAGAAGCACAATATGAGGATAATTTGGATAAGTGCGCCTTCGAGGTATCTTTAGGGAAGTTTTGGGGGTACATGGTCAGTGCACGACGCATCGAGGCAAACCTAGATAAAATCAAGGCAATTTTGGACCTAAAACCTCTGATGATGGTCAATGACGTGTAGAGTTTAACAGGTCGGATGGTGGCACTAAATCGGTTCATATCGAAAGCCACCATAAAATGACATGTTTTCTTCCAACTGATCAAAAAGGCCAAGAAATAAGTCAGCTGGATGAGTGAGTGCGAGGATACGTTCCAAAAACTCAAATAGTATATGGCCCAACCTCCAACCTCCAGTGCTGGCAAAGCCAATCTCAGGTGAGATTTTGTTCTTGTATTTAGTCGTTTCTGAATATGCTGTAAGTTCGTTATTAGAACAGGAAGTAGGTAACATTCAAAATCTAGTTGTAGGCACTGCATTTTTGCATATAAGTCCCGATAATGAGCCTCATGCAGAGGCACTACCTTTTAAGTCGCGGAAGTCGCGGGAAACAGATGTCGGAAGGAAAGAGTAAGAAATTGATACCTTGTTGGATTTAATTCGTTTGCTTAGCTTCGGGTTTGCTCGTTGGACCTCTGTTTCAAAATCTTCCTTGGTCCAAAACCCCCGCAACCCACACTAAGCCCACCAAAACACTAAGCCCATGCCCATAAGCCCATAAAACCCAACCAAATCACACACCAATCCCACTAAAGAGACCTACCCCCACGCTCATTTAATAGCCTCCATCAATAGCCTCCCAATAAATAGCCTTCTCCCTCCAAGTCAAGCAAAATACATCCATCCTCCACCAAACCAACCCCACGCCCATTGACAAACCATCTCACATCTCACTTTCAATATTAATCCTTCAACAAACTACAAAGTCTTTGAATTTCTCAAAGGCTTCAGATTTGTACCGCATAAGGTACACATACCCATATCGCGAATGATCATCGATAAAGGTAATGAAGTAGGAGAATCTACCTTTAGTGGTGACTGACATTGGTCCGCATACATCAGAGTGTATGAGTTCTAATGTCTCCAATGCACGCTGTCATTTACCTTTGAAGGGTAATTTGGTCATTTTACCAAGTAAACAAGACTTACAAGTTCTATAAGGTTTATATTTGAAGGGTTTGAAATACCCATCCTTATGTAGCTTAGTTAATCTTGTTTCATTGATATGACCTAAGCGACTGTGTCAAAGAAGTGATTCATAGAGATTATTCGAGTTAACATTGTATATATTAGAGGTTGAACATTCTTTGTTAGTTTGTAAGACATAGATACCATTATTCAAAATACCATCTCCATATTTTATTTCATTGAAATAAATAAAACATTCATTACAACTTATTAGGCATGAAAAACCTTTATTACATAAAGAAGAAATTGAAATGATGTTCTAAAACTAAACCATTCGGCAAAACTAATGAATAAGTCCTCACGTACAATGCAGCCAGTTTTGCTCCATTACCCATGCGTAAGTCAACCTCCCCCATGACGGAGTCTCATACTATTTCTCAGGCTATGCACATTGTTACACAAGTGAGTCCCACAACCTTTGTCAAGCACCCAAGTAGAAGGTTCAGAGTTTTGAGAATATAGTTCAATCATATACAACATACCTGAAGCATTGGGCTTCTTGGCCTCTTGGGCTTCCCTAGCTTCATTGGCTTTCAAGGATCTGCAGTCTTTCTTCCAATGACCTTCTTTCCACAAAAGAAACATTTCCTCTTTCCTTTTTCATCTCCACCTTACCATGGGCTTTAGGTGATCTGGAGCCTTGGCCTTGCCCTTATTTTTCTTGGGCCTCGTGGCTTCAGGTCTGTCCCCGTAAGCATGACAGAGGTTTTAAGCTCCGGTTTCAAGTCCTTCTCTGCTTGTTTTATCAGATTGTGTAATTCTACTAAAGTAGCTTCTTTATCAGACAGATGAAAATGCATAATAAAGTTAGAGAATTGTTTTGGTAAGGACAGAAGAATTAGATCGTGACCTATCTCATGATCCATGATGAACCCGAGGTTGGCCAAATTTTCAATGTGGCCAATCATCTTAAGCACATGTCCACTAACAGATTCTTCCATACCTTGTTTGGAATAAGAGACATCACACTTGGAATCTCACGGTATGAACGAAAGTTGCATACAACTCCTTCAAGTGAAAGATGATGGTTTGAGCATCCATATCTTCGTGAGCTTTCTGAAGTTCATCTGACATAGAGCCAAGCATTATGCAAACTACTTCCTCATCATCATCGACGTGTTTCTTCCCAGCATCAAATGTATCTTGGTCAGCATCTTCTGCGGGTTCAGGGGGAAATGGTCTTTCAAGAATATAGAAAATCATTTCTTGTCGTAAGACAATTTTAAGGTTTCTAAACCAGTCATTGTAGTTGTCCCTTTTGAGCTTATGCTCATCAAGGATGGAACGAAGTGATACTTGTTGGGTTTTCTAGGTCAAACCAAGATCAATTAAGCAATGAAATATGCGAATACAACAAAGCAAAGTAGTGGAAATACTCACTTTGATCGGTTTTTTTTTTTAAGCGATGAACACAAAAAAAAAATTATGCTCCAAGCTTTTCCTCCTTGTGTGGTTCGGCCAAGCTCCTTTTCTTTGATATTCAAGCTCCAAGCTTTGTGTGTTGATTCCATGCTCAAGAGTTGGTTTCCCTATCACCTTTGAATGACTCTTTTAAGTGCTAGCTAGGGATGAATTTTGCAACAAAATTCTTCATATTCTTCTTTGTAGTTCACAAAAAAGTGAACAATTTTGGAGAGGGATAATGGCTCAAAGCCGAGAGGATAGAGAGAGGGAAGAAGATGAGTGAATGTGTTGTATGTTTTGATTTTCAAAACCAAACACCATTTACCATTTTCCAAAAATTGGTACAAGGCATAAATCCCTCCAACAACTCCCATCAATCAAAAAGTGACGATGTCAATCACCAAAAAGTGACAAGACATCCATCACTTGAGTGACTAATGATGTGACGTGTGATGTGACTTGTGGGCCCCAATTGATTTAAAATAATATCGAATATATTATTTTATCGATTAATTCCAAATTGATTGTTCTCTCTCTTTTTGTTGAATTTTATCCCAGATAAAATTATCTGTAATTAATCCTTGATTAATTTTCTCTCTCTTATAATTAATCCTAGATTAATTATGTTCGAGTCATACGTCATCGGTGAATCTTTGGGAAGCGACCCATGAGATCCCTGGATATGTTGGCAGTAAATCCGGTCGTCGGACTATCCGAACACGTACGTACCTAGTACTACATTTTTATCGATTTACGTCTGTTTCTTGCGATTTCTGTAACTTATCGGGTAGTGCCTCCATACGAGGCTCATTATTGGGCTTTCAAGCAAAAATGCAAGTGTCTAAAGTTAGCTAGGGCGTTCAACAAGAAGGTACATCCTACTAAGATCAAAGAAGGTGATCTAGTGCTCAAGCATTCGAAGCCACTGATAATGGACCCAAGAGGAAAGTTCAGGCTCAATTGGGAAGGGCCATACATAGTCAAAAAGGGTGATTGGAAATGGGGCAGTGAGACTGTCAGATATGGAAGGGAACGAGTTCACCGAGCCCATTAACGTGGACAGGCTGAAATAATACTTTGCATAAAAAAAATAGAGAGAAAGGCTTGTTGGGTTGAAAATCCAAAAAGGACAGCCCAAGCAAAAAAAGAGCATGAGTGAGCAAGATAAAATGGCTAATTATAAAATCTGTGAGGAACAGTTAGGGACAGAGGTACCCTTGCAATGCAGTTTATTTCCTACATATGTATTAAGAAGTAATGTAAACGCCTTTATTGAAACAAATTTTCAAAATGTTCATAGATTGCATAAATCCCAGCTAATCGGGAAATATTAGAGTCAAGTAATTACAAATCACGTCTTTTGTTTCTTAGATGCTGGACCAAGGTCAGAAGATCTAGGAGAAGAACTCCAAGAATGGAGAATAAACTTGAGAATGAGGACGAGGGAAAAGCCTCGAGAATGAGGACATATCTGGAAAAAAAAAAAAAATATAAAAAAAAAAAAAAAAAAAACAACAAAAAGAAGAAAAAAAAATTTAGCTCGCTGAGTCGAAAACCTGAAAGGTGACTCAGGTAAGATAAAGCAATCCGCTAAGTTGCAAAATCTGAAATGACAGCTTAGGCAAAAGATAGGACGAACCTGCAAGACAAAGGGACTCCCAAGAAACCGACTTGCAAGGTAGAAAGGCTTGTAGCTCAATGGACAAAGCACAAGGTAGTATCTTTTCCGTAGCAGATAGTAGAAAGCTGAGCCAAGTTCGGGGATGACCAGTTTACCACCCCGCGAATAAGGGACACAACATGATCTTGAGCCATGAGACCAAAGAGAATTGAGCAATCACCGGAGGAGAATTGGCATAAGGAAACTGTCAGTAGGCCAATAGGGCGCCCAAAGGCCAAAAGGATTCCTAAAGGAGTGAAGAAAACCCTCTAGCGCAAGGAAGGCCTGACCAAAGATGACATAAGCCAATAGGACAAATAAAACCCATCGGAATAGGGAATGCATCCATGCATACATGCATACACGTCGCATACATATAATTTTTGTTTTGCATTCGCAGGCTTTGAAGAAAAAGAAAAAATGACGAGGACGAGTAACTCCAAAAATAGAGGGGAGCCCCGAGAATGAGGAAGGATAAGGGGTCGAAGTTCCTCACCACCACCAGTTCGACAATTCAGGAATGAATCCTAGGGTCGAGGCCCCTATTATAAATAGTCTCGGGAATGAATCCCAAAGGTCGAAGCCCCTCATTATCATGAACAAAAACTCCATAGTGGATCGAAAAACCACACAGATGGACCAAAACGCCATCACCCATTCAGTTCGGGAATGAATCTCAAAGGTCGAAGCACCTCACCGTCAAAGATCGAAGCATCTCACACCCAACATGGTTCTGGAACAAATCCAAGGGGTCGAACCACCTCACCATCAACTCAACTCATTTCGGGAATAAATCCCAGAGATCAAAGCATCTCACACCCAGTATAGTTGGGGAACAAATCCCAGAGGTCGAAACACCTCACCATCAACTCAACTCAGTTCGGGAATAAATCCGAGAGATCGAAGCATCTCAAACCCATCATGGTTCGGGAATAAATCTCAGGGGTCAAAGCACCTCGCCATTAACTCAACTCAGTTCGGGAATAAATCCTAGAGATCGAAGCATCTCAAACCCAGCATGGTTCGGGAACAAATCCCAGGGGTCGAAGCACCCCGCCATCAACTCAACTCAGTTTGGGAATAAATCCCAAATATCGAAGCATCTCGCACCCAGCATGGTTCGGGAATAAATCCCAGGGGTCGAAGCATCTAAAACCCAGCATGGTTTGGGAATAAATCTCAGGGGTCAAAGCACCTCGCCATCAACTCAACTCAGTTCGGGAATAAATCCTAGAGATCGAAGTATCTCAAACCCAGCATGGTTCGGGAACAAATTCTAAGGTCGAAGCACCCCGCTATCAACTCAACTCAGTTCGGGAATAAATCCCAAATATCGAAGCATCTCGCACCCAGCATGGTTCGGGAATAAATCCCAGGGGTCGAAGCACATCGTCATCAACTCAACTCAGTTCGGGAATAAATCCCAGAGATCGAATCATCTCACACCCAGCATGGTTCGGGAAAAATCCCAGGGGTCGAAGCACCTCGCCATCAACTCAACTTAGTTTGGGAATAAATCCCAGAGATCGAAGCATCTCTTACCCAGCATGGTTCGGGAAAAATCCCAAGGGTTGAAGCACCGCGCCCTCATCTTAACTAAGTTCGGGAATAAATCCCAGAGATCGAAGCATCTCACACCTAGCATGGTTCAGGAATAAATCTCAGGGGTCGAAGCACCTCGCCATCAACTCAACTCAGTTCGGGAATAAATCCTAAAGATCGAAGCATCTCACACCCGGCATGGTTCGGGAATAAATCACATGGGTCGAAGTAATTCGCCATCAACTCAACTCTGTTCGGGAATAAATCCCAGAGGTCGAAGCACCTCGCCATCAACTCAACTTAGTTTGGGAACAAATCCCAGGGATCGAAGCACCTCGCCATCAACTCAACTCAGTTCGGGAATAAATCCTAGAGATCGAAGCATCTCACACCCAGGGGTCGAAGCACTTCACCATCAACTCAACTCCGTTCGGGAATAAATCCCAGAGATCGAACCATCTCGCAAACCAGGTAAGTAAAAATGCATGCATGAATTTGATAGGGTTGTCACTGTCACACACTGCACAAGCCCCATCAAAGTGGGGGCGACTATAGACATTGCATTTTTGCTTATGCCCAATGATGAGCCTCGTATGGAGGCACTATCTGAAAAGTTACGGAAGTTGCGAGAAACGAATGTCGGAATGAAAGAAAACCTCCAAAATTAGCACCTCATCGGATTCAGACTCACTAGCCAGCCTCAGATTCGCTCAGTCAGTTTCTGCTTCAAATTTTATCCTCGGACCCACCATGCAGCCCATGCAAGGGGCTCATTATGCCCTTGCACCTACGGCCCATCGGCCCAAAACCTCATTCACGCCCAAAGCCCATACAATCCATGCACATGCCCAAAACCCCATGCAATCTACATGTGCAAATCCATTCATCAACACTTTCCAATTTAATGAGATTTGAGATCTCATCCTTACCAATTTAACAAGATTTTGAGATCACATCCTAACTAAATTTATAAGATTTTTTCCCAAAATAAATTTTCCAAATTTACATGATTTATTTCCCTATTTGGAGATCCCTTCAAGACATTATAAAAATGAGCAATCACCGAAACTTAGTGAGGGACCTTGAAACGGCAACCCTAGATAATTTTCCTTCTTCTTTAATCGGCCACAAAGCAAAAAAACAAAGGGTGACAAAACCACCGAAAAAGAAAACCATAAAAATCCTCAAAGTCGGGAACCAAAACCCACCAAAACAACCAGAAATCGAAACGACCAAACCAGCAAAAAACAACCAAAAAATCATTAATCCAAAACAACCAGAAAGAGCCAAAAAAATAACCAAACAATCGAAATGGCAGCCAACAAATCACCCAAAACAACCAAAAAACAGCAAAGAAACCGAACACAAGAAACAACAAAACCAGCGAAACAGGGAAGCAGAAAATAGAGAAAACAACGCCCAAACAACAACCCAAAAACAGCCCATAAAATATTAAAACAGAAGCAAAAAAACTACCAAAATAGCAGCCAAAAAACAACCAGAAACTAGAAGAAAAACAACACAAAACCGAGAGAAAACAACAAACAACAAACTGTGAAACAGCAAGCAGAAAACAGCAAACAACAAAGTAAAAATAGCATGAGCAGCAACTAGCAATCCTTTCGGCGACGGTCTAACACACTTTCGAGAAAACAACTTAAAAGGTTAGACCTGAGGGCACCCTACCATATTTATTTTATAGTTCCGGACGCTGCATGTTTGGCTGGACTTGAAATACGTCCAGCCGGGTATGCAAAGTCCTACATCAAAGACGGCCAAATTTCTGATCACATTCCTTTCTTTCTTCGGCATTGTGTTATTTAATTTTATTTTTTTTTATCTATTTAGTGTTATCATTTTATTTATTTATTCACTTTTATTGTTGTTTTAATTATTTCATCTTTATTTTATTTATTTTTTTGTTCATGTTGATGATTATACGAATATGCATGGTTATATTATTTCGCATCTATTATTTTATGTCCGTTTATAGACCATTGATGATTATGTGTAACCCTTACGGTATATAAGATGGAAATCCATATATAAATTTCGTAGCCGAATCCGAATGGATGGTAATGCAGTCTGTACTTGGGATACAACTCCACGTGCCACTCGGGAAATACATAAATATGCATGATTAACCATCCATTTTTTGTTTTTTTATTTATTTATTGACGTTTTTCCTGTTTTTTATTGTTTTTTATAATTTTTGTTATCGCATCTCGTATTTCTTATTTAATATGCCTTTGGAACTACGTCATTGTGATTGTTCTTTTGTTTGGGTATGTTATTACATTTTTATTTGCTTTTATGAATTGCATTAAGACTTGGCTATACTATTGTGTGAACCCGTCCATTATACTGGCATAAGTAAGGGACCATTCCGAACCCAACGGTTTGAGGTCTTCCCTTGCGAGGGGTGAGTGCGGCCTTAAATATTTCCCAGTTCGCACTGGGTGGTGACTTTTTTATTGTCCGATTTAGTCCCCATCGGGCTAATCCGTACTCTATACGGGCTACGAGCCCAACAATTTCGTGGTCGCCAAACATCATAGGCATAACGGTAAACCCCACTTCGCTCCTACAAAGGCCTAGTAGAAGAGAAGACCAAATAATGGATCAGAAGCAGAGATGCTAGATCAGGATTGTGAACCCAACGTGGATCTTCATGAGGAGCACTGAAGCGTGCAGCCGTGGAACCCGTTCTGAGGTAGGGTAGATTTTGGATTCTAGACTTGTTCAAGATTGAGCATCAGTGTAAGAAGGAACCACACCATATTTTGAAGTTCCCTGCACCAACTCACTAACTCGTTGATACCGAAAACTATGGGACAAATATTGATGGTGATTTTTGAACCCGAGAATATTCGAAATATGGAGAAGGGTATTAAAGGGATTTCACTTACCAAGATGGGACCTAAGGTCCACGCCTAAGGCCCAAATTCGTCCGACCAGACTAGCGGATCAAATTCAGCTACATTTGAAGACCGACCCGAGATGCTGGTTTTGACTTTGAAGCACTATGAAGGGGACTCAGGATGAACCAGCATAGGCATAGTCACATACGCCCGGGGTGTTGGAATGTATGCCCTAGAGCTACATGTGATGTAAACGGTTTTATGTGTTTTGAAATAAAACGATGCATTATTCATTTATCAAATTGTTTGTTTAATTTTCGCATATTATATATCATCTTAAATACCCTAGATTGCTTATGTGCCTTCAGACTTAGTGTATGAGTATCATACACAATAGGATTTAAGTCTGAAGTTAGTAATCTTAAATAATCCATAGAGAGCAAACAAAGCGGGTACTTTTTTTGTGGTTTATCAATAGCTGCGGTCCATTCTATATTTGTATGGTGATCTTGATCCGACTCGTCCATGTAGAGTCATGAGAATGGAGGCACCTTATATGATGCGATCATATAGGACTGGACCTAGATGGAAATGACATTCTTATAATATCCGTTAGACTAAGAATGTCATTTCGATCTACTAGATGGTCATATATAGATTGATCTTAATCCTGAGTGTACTATGAACTCCTGCATGGCAGGCTATGTCTTTTGATTTACAAATGTGAGGTTGGTGTAGCAGTCCTGACCAATAGCTACGTACTTTGGGGACACAGTTTGTTTTGTAGCTGGGAATGTTTTACATAGACATGGAGTTCACTCCTTCTTGTTAGAAGTAGATGAGTATCTTTCTTAAGGGTTGATTCGGTACCTGAACGATTTGAGCGCTCAAGTCTCTCTATTACGAATAGAAAGATTAAAATTCATAATAGTTATGAATAAATCGTTCATTAGAGAATCAATGGTACTTAAGGTAAAAATAATTAGAGGGGTATAACAGACATTATGACCCGACTCTAATTACGAGATACGCGTGAAGGGTCAATTCGTATGTAATGACTATATCGATGGACAACGACTTAGTTCGACTTAATATATCTTCTGCGGCAATGAGAGTGCAACTTCAGGTTTTAAGTGGAATAACCCGGAGTTAATAATTCGGAATATCTAATTAAGAGCTTAATTAATATTTCGAGATTATTGGAGCTCGGAACCGTAGGTCCATTTGGTCCCCGTTCTAGCTCGATTTACTATAACGGATTTAGTATTATTAGATAGTCCTATTAAATACTCACAAAGGTATAAATATTATTAATATGATTAATACTATTATTTGTCACACTTACAACTATATATTAAAAGTTAATATATGATTTATATAATAAATGATTATATGATAATTATTTATTGCTAGTAATTAAATTATATATGATATAATTTAATGAAGGCTAATATTGGAATTCCAAATTTGGGTTTTGGAAACCTTTGAATTAAATTTGGAAGTTACATCTTTTTAAAAGGTAGTAACTCTTTAATTTTGTAACATATATTTCAATTATGGAATTGAATACCTAATGCTACAAAATTTATCTATTATTCCTTGTAGTGGCCGAATTCCTCAAGCCATTAGGGGATGGATTTGTTTGTTTTGGAAACAAATAAAATCCTTGGCATTAATTTGGCAAATGTGATTTTCAAATTTGTTAATTGCTTATTTAATTTTGTAACATCTTTTCAATAATGGTAATTGAATATTGATGTTGAAAAAAATTAAAAGAAACCTTAGCTTGGCCGAATTTGACATAGGTGGGAGGGAAGTGGTTGATTTGTTTTAGGAAATAAATTACCCTAAGTATAAAAAGAAAAATATAATTTTTCTTTGGTAGAACTCTCATTCTAGAAACCATAGCCACCTTCTTCTTCTTCTCCATTCTCTCAAAAGTTGAGAAACAATATTGAAGAACAAGAATAAGAAAAATATTATTAGTGTGTGATTAAATCTCTAAAACGTTTAGGGATTTGTTTGTGTGTGTAGCCCACACTACTTTCCGTTGGTAACGAGACATAGCTCGGAAGATCTTGTGGCGTTGAACAAAACTCATTATTCTCTTCATCTACAACTCACGGCATTGGGACAATTTCATTGCCCATTGCCATGAATCACTTGCTTGATTAGGGGCTCGGTTTGTTTTGTTTTAATTCGGGTTTTGGGGCTGAGTTAGGATTTTTTTTGAGTGAAAAAATCAGACCTATATCACCCTTACAGTTCACGCAAATCAGTGGGTGATTTGTGTACAGTTTGGTTGTGTAACTGGTTCAAAACAGTCCATTATTTCACTGCAGTTCGGGGGCTGTTCGGGGACTGTTTTGGGCGCATTCCGGGGCTGAGATCTTGTCCGAAAAAAAAACAAAACTTCAATATATGTGCTGGTTCCATTCGGCTTTAAGGAAGGGAAAGCAGATAAATTTTTCAAGGTCGATCCGTATGCCTAATCGCTTCCGCTGAGCGAGGAAAGCGTTTCCTACGCGGGGAAGGTGATCAGTAGAAGAAACAAGCTAGAAGAAAATCATAACAGTCCTGACATTCATCAAGGAAAGCTATTTCTCATTATTTCTACATGCCCATAACTAAAGCGGCTGATGAGCTTAATGCTGGCTTAACCATTTTAAAGATAAGGAGAGGGAAGTAAAGGCACTTCTACCGACCCGACCTGGTAAAAGGAGAAAGGAAGAGTGTCCTCGTTCCAGTACACCGACCCAGGGATAAAGGTCGGGGTCGTAGCAATATGCTCATGTACAGACGACGTAAGCCTTAAATGGAAGTTTGAACCTCCCAAGGGTTGATGATAACTTGGTAACGTGGCTGACGTCAGCAACTCCAGGAAGCAAATCAGCAACACAGCTTGGCAAGGGAGCAAGAGCAAGAACAACCCTCTTGCAAGCAACACCAACCCTCCAATTCAGACAGTAAGCGAGAAAATAAAGGTAAAGATTGACATCTTCATATAAAACAAAAAATGGGTTTTGGAATTTTTCAAATTTAATGGGTTTTAGTTTACCATTAACCTTCAAAAAAAAATTTAATGTTGGAATTTTTTTAATCTTTCTCTGCCACTGTGATCCCTTTTTTTATGGAAATTATAAATTTTGATCGAAATTTTGATTCAATTACTAAATAGCCTTGAATTTGTTTAGAACATTAATTCATTATTGATAAATATTTTAAGCTTAGGTTTGGTTTTATAGATATTTTCTTCAATTACATTTATGATTGTATTATGAAACTTACTATTTATGGATATAATGTTATATAAATTTATCCACTAAATTGTTTATATTAGATCAATTAATTTTTTATTTTTATATCATTTTTTTTAATAGACTACAAATTTAATTTTGAAACAGTTATGGAGAAATATTTTAAGAAAGTCTCAAAACTTTCATCATCGGCCGATGATAGTTTAACGGAAAAAATTTCAAATTCTTCCAATAAATTACAAAGAAGTGATGATTGTTCAAAAGAAAAAGTGTCTTCTTTGGAGAGAATTATTGATGTTTCCAAAGAAAACGATGTAGAAACTATTTTGTCAAATCTTCCTATGGATCCCGGTCTTCGGCCTCGAATTTTAGATTACCATCCAAATATTCAAGATCAAGTTCGAAGAGCATATCTATGCAAGGGTCCTTGTCAACCAAGAAATTATGATTTTCCTACTAGAAAATTTGGAAAGTATGAGAGAAGATTTGTGAAGTCTTGGTATGATTATCATATTAATTGGTTGGAATATAGTATTAGTAAAGATGCATTATATTGTCTTTATTGCTATATTTTCAAACCGGAAAATGGTGATCAATGAGGAGGTGAAACTTTTGTTGGTGATGGCTTTAGGAATTGGAAGAAGAAAGAAAGATTAATAATGCATGTTGGAGGTCCTAAAAGTGATCATAACTATGCAATGCTTAAATGTGATGCATTGTTGAGACAAAACCAACACATCCAAACTTTCTTTGATAAGCATTCAGATCAAGATCGATATGCATACCGTATAAGGTTGAATGCAACATTTGAGTGTGTTCGTTTCCTTTTGCAACAAGGACTTGCTTTTCGTGGGCATGATGAATCAAATAATTCAACTAATCGAGGTAATTTTCTTGAGCTTTTAAAGTTTCTAGCTAGTCACAATGATGATGTTAGAGCTGTAACTTTCCACAATGCTCCACAAAATGACTTGTTGACATCACCGAGTATACAAAAAGAAATTGTGCATGTGGCTTCAATTGAAACAACAAATGTCATTCTTCAAGATATGGGTAAAGCATTCTTTTCAGTTTTAATTGATGAATCTCGTGATGTATCAACAAATGAGCAATTGGCTATTGTTTTACGGTATGTGAACAAAAGTGGGCATGTAGTTGAATGTTTCATTGGTATTGAGCATGTTACCAGTACCACCGCTTTGTCTTTGAAGGAAGCAATTGACAACTTATTTTCTAAACATGGATTGAATATTTCTAGATTACGTGGGCAAGGATATGATGGGGCTAGTAATATGCAAGGTGAATTGAATGGCCTCAAGAAACTTATTTTAAAAGAGAATGGATGTGCTTATATGTTCATTGTTTTGCTCACCAACTCCAATTAGCTCTTATGGCCGTGGCAAAAAATAATGTTGAAGTTCAATCTTTCTTCAATATAATTGCTAATGTGGTGAATGTTGTTGGAGGCTCATGTAAGCGTCGCGATGTTCTTAGAGAGAAACAAGCTTTAGCAATTGTAAAGGCAATTTCTAATGACGAAATTTCAAGTGGGCAAGGGCAAAATCAAGAGACTAACTTGAAGCGGTTTGGTGATACACGTTGGGGTTCACACTATGGCACTTTACTTAGTATCATTACTATGTTTCAATCCATAATTGATGTCCTTGAGATGATTGTCGAAGATGGAGCAACTCGTGAACAAAGATGTGAGGCAAGTAATCTCTTAGATTCAATGCAATCATTTGAATTTATATTTGGGTTATATTTGATGAAAAATATATTATCATTGACAAATGAATTGTCATTAGCATTGCAAAGAAAAGATCAAGATATTGTGAATGCCATGAAGCTAGTTAGATTGTGTAAAGATAGCTTGCAAATGATGAGGGAGAGTGGATGAGATTATTTATTAAGTCAAGTTATCTCTTTTTGTGATGCATACAACATTGATGTGCCTAATATGAATGACATATTTATTATTCGAGGTCGTTCAAGGCGTAAAGCGCAAAAAACTACCAACTTGCATCATTATCAGGTTGAATTATTTTATGTGGTTTTAGATGCCCAACTTCAAGAGCTTAACAACCGTTTCAATGAGACAAACACTGAATTGCTTCTTTGTTTAGCTTCCCTTAATCCATGCGATTCATTCTCCTCATTCAATAAACAAAATCTAGTTCGTCTTGCTCAATTTTATCCCACAGATTTCTCTTCAATAGAACTCCTCGTACTAGATGGTCAACTTGATACTTACATTATGGATATGCGTTCTAGTATTGAGTTTTCGAAATTGAATGGGATTGGTGATCTTGCTGCAATGTTGGTTCAAACTAAAAAGGATAAGGTATATCCGCTAGTTTACTTCCTTTTAACATTAGCTCTGACTTTACCTGTTGCCACTGCCACTGTGGAGAGAGTATTTTCAGCTATGAATGTTGTGAAGACTAGACTACGCAACAGGATGGGAGATCAATGGATGAATGATAATTTAGTTACATATATAGAAAAAGATGCATTTAGGAGCATTGATAATGAAACTATCATTCATGGCTTTCAAAATATGAAACCACGTCGTGGACAGTTGTAATGTGTAAAATATTCGCATATCAATATAGATATAAATATTTTGTATGTTTTTTTATTTATATTTATTTTTCTTATCCTCTATTCCTTTATTCTATTTGTCTTTATTCAAGATGCCTAATGGTGTTGGTGACAAACTTGAAAGCATGTTCATAAAGTTTCCATGGGGTGGTTAATTGAATAATCGATCTATTGTAATGTGAGTTAGGACATTATGGAAATACCTCTTGATGCAGGTAGGTTAGGTGTAACAGATTTGAAATTTAAAAAAAAAAATCAAGCTTTGTTGCTCAAGTGGCTTTAGCGATTTGCATCCGAAGAAGGTTTATTGTGGAAGGTTTTTTTTTTTTTTTGTGTCATAAGTATGGTGGCACTTGTAGCGACTGGTTTCCGCACTTTAATTAGCATCGATACTCATCTCTTTGGGCAGACATTTCCAATATGCAGTTGGTCAAAATTGGTAACTCCTCATGGGAGCAATATCTGAATATTTCAGTTGGCAATGTGCTTAAAACTAAGTTCTGGTTCGATAACTGGTGTGTGCAATCTTCGTTTAGTATGTATTTTCCCTCTTTGGTTCGGTTCGCAGTTGATAATAGGTTATCAATGGCTGATTTCTTGAGTCAGCTGACTGTAGGTTATCTATAGCGTAGGGCTCTCAAATCAGTTGAATTTTCCGCTTCTGTAGATTTGCTGCTTATAACAAATGCGGTCAGTATTAGCCAAGGTTTGTCGGACTATATTTCATGGCCATTGAATAATAACGAAAAATTTTCGGTTAAGTAATGTTCTTGTATTTTATTTTCAAGTCATAATATTTTCCAAAGTTGATGCTTTGAATTTATTTGGATGAATATTGCACCTAAAAAAGTTCAAGTTTCTTGTTTGTTTATTTTCATGAAATGAATTCGTAAAAAAGATTTCATTCTTCGTAGATGTATCATTGATACAACTCAGCTAACATGCTCTCTTTGCGGGTTTTATAATGAAATTTTGAACCACCTTCTTTTCTCATAATCATTTTCTTGGAGCGTGTGGTCCTAGTTTTTTAGTTGGTGGGGGTGGCATGGGTTATTTAGGAATGTCCGAATGATTTTATTGATTCTTGGAGATTGTTATGCATCAATAATGGCTACTTGTTGGTGTCTTTGGTTGGAAAGAAATCAAAGAATATTTAACAGATCCTCTTCATCTTTGTTTTAAATTTGTATGAAGATTTTATCTCTCACTTCACTACAAGAATTATGGCTTTTAACGTCCAACATTTTAGCGTCGAAATAACTTTCGACGCTGAAAATCACTTTTAGCGTTGTAATTAATATTCGACGCCAAATATCAAGATTTTAGCGACGAAAATAATTTTCGACGCCAAATATTCAACTTTTTTCGTCTAAAACAGTTATCGACACTAAAAAGTACTCTTATAGCGTCGAATAATTTTGGACGCTAAATTATTTGACTATTCCAATAATTTTTGGCGCTAAATTTTATACTTTTAGTGTCAAAACTATAAGTCGACGCCAAAAACTAGACATTTAGCGTCGACTAAGTAGCGTCGCTAAAGGTTTATGAAGATTCCACCGACAATCCTTTAATATTTAGCGTCGAATAACCTATTTCGACGTTAAAAACAACAATTAGCGTCGAATTAAAGATTTCGACGCTAATTATAGATTAAAATGCAAAATGCCACCAACCCTTCTCCCCCTTTGTTTTTCTCACATTCTCTTCATTTTCATCCTCTAAAATCTCAGAATCTGTCATCTGCAACCTCACAACTCTCCTACAATTTTCAATAAAATTGTAATCAATTTTCCATAAGGTAAATCTTCTTTTATATTTCTTTATTATTTTTCAATTTTATGATTATGTTTATTATATACTTTTTGTTAGTGGTTTATGGTTCATATATGTAGATTAAGTTAATTAATTAACTAAATAGAATTTTTCTGTAAACTATTTACTTTATCAACTAAATATATATGTATATGCTTAAATAAATAATTAATGAATTAGTAATGTTGATGAGTGTAATATGATATTTAATAATTATATTATTATATTTAGGTATTTCGCTGAAATGGATAGAAATTGGATGAGCTCCTTGGATAGATTGAGTGTTGAATATCGTAATGGAGTGTATGAGTTCATGGAAGTCGCAAAGCAACACATTGATGCAGAAGGTCGTGTTCGGTGTCCATGTACAAATTGTTTGAATAGGAAAAGGAAACGGTAAGATGAAGTTCATAATCATTTATACATGCCAGGAATATAACCAACTTACCGTACATGGATTTATCACGGTGAGCAGTATCATTCTCAGTCACGGTTTATTGATTCCGGCGAAGGGAGCAGTAGTTACAATCAACCTGAAAACGATGGGATAACCGATGTTTTGCATGACTTACAAGGTCCACAACTTCGTCATAGTGTCAGTGGTGACATGCCAGTGTTAAGTGGAAATGATCAAAATTTATTTAGTGAACTACTTGATAAGGCAAAAAAAATTCCATTTGAAGGTGTTGGAATGTTGATCTTGAATTTCGTTGTGAAATTATTACACATTAAAGTGATCAACAGAATGACCAACAAAAGTATTGATATAATGCTAGAGTTACTGGGCCAAATGTTACCGGTTGGAAGCGAATTGCCTAAGTCGTACTACGAGGCAAAGAAAATGTTGCGTGATTTGGGAATGGGGTATGAATCTATTCATGCTTGTAAGTATGACTGTGTATTATTTCGTGCCGAGTATGAATCACTTGAATATTGTCTGATATGTGGTGGAAGTCGGTACAAAGTCTGTGGTATGGGGAAGAAAGTGCCTCAAAAGTTATTGCGATATTTCCCTTTAACGCCCAGGCTGCAGAGATTGTTCATGTCACGACACACAGCGACTGACATGATGTGGCATCATGAAAAGAGGATCGGTGCGTAGGGCATACTTAGACATCCTGCGGATGGAACCGAGTGGAAGAAATTTGATGACATGTACCCCTGTTTCGCTGAGGACCCCCGTAATGTCAGGTTAGGTCTTGCCTCTGATGGTTTTAACCCATTTGGGAATATGTACAACTCTTATAGCATGTGGCCCGTTATTTTTATTCCATATAACTTACCTCCATGGAAATGTATGAATGATATGTTCATGTTTATGTCATTGCTTATCCCTGGTCCACGTTCCCCTGGTAAAGATATGATTATTTACTTGAGACCATTGATCGAGGAGTTACAAATATTATGGAATGTGGGTGTGCATACCTATGATGCAGCTTCCGAGCAGTATTTTCAGATGCATGCCGCATTATTATGGACCATTAATGATTTTCCAGCTTATGGTTCATTATCTGGATGGAGCACTAAGGGATACATGGCATGTCCAGTTTGTGCGGGTCAAACACCTTCGCAATGATTACGGAATAAAATAGGATACACAGGGCACATGAGATTTCTTGAGTTGAGTCATCCTTGGCGGATGAGTAAATTATTTAACGGTCAACATGAACCTCAGAGTATGCCCAGTCCATTGTCTGGATTCGACATACTTTGCCAACATCAACATCTTAGAGACATCACAGTAGGTAAACATCATAATAAAAGAGATAAAAATCGAAAACGCTTACCTGAAGAGTTGAATTGGACAGGAAAAAATATTTTCTTTGAGTTAGAATATTGGGGGACTCTGAGTTTGCGACATAATTTGGATGTAATGCATATAGAAAAAAACATTTGTGAGAGTTTAGTGGGCACACTATTCAATATTCCGGGTAAGACAAAAGACATTGTAAATGCTAGATTGGACCTACAAGATCTTAGAATTCGCAGTGAATTGCATTTACAAGTCACTTCTCGATGTCTTATTAAGCCACCTGCTAGTTATGTGCTCACTCAATCGGAGAGAAAATCATTTTGTGATTGGCACTCATAAGAAGCCGACGTCATCTGGACGCAATACTGTTAATTCAGAAAATGCCTCTCTTGGAGACGAGTTAGCCACCACCCGAGACGAGCTGAAGCAGACTAAGGACGAGATACAACAGGTCAAGCTGGACCACGAGAAGAAGACGGACCAGTTAGAACAGAAAATGCTCCATTTTCGTCAGATGTTGGAGACCTCAATCAGTCAGGGTGCATCGGGCTCGAGCGTTCCCCCATCACAGCAGCAATAAATTTTATATTTGGTTTTGTATAAACATTTTGAACAAATAGTTTAAATATAATATGTTTTTTTTTCAAAAAATTTTTTCAATATAATAATTATTATAATATTTCGTAATTCTTTTATTAATCAGAAATTTTTTTCAATTAAATTAAATTTTAAATTAATTATTTTAGACCAAAAAGAAGTAAATTAATAATTTTTTTAAAAAACAAAATTTTTTTAACTGTTTTCGTTGAAACAGTCGACGCTAAAAGTTTGACTTTTGGCGTCGAAAATTTCGACGCTAATAGTTACAAAAAATCGCCGATGTAAGTATACAGATATTACTTTTTTAATATACTCTAGCGTCGAAAGGTGTCGACGCTAAAAGTCAAACTTTTAGCGTCGAATTATTTCATCGCCAAATAGAACCTATAGCGTCAGAAAATTTAATTTAGCATCGAAATAAATTGGACGTAAAATATAGTTTTTAGCGTCGCATTTATTTATTTCGACGCTAAAAGTTATTCTCGTCGACATTTCGCCGTCCACTTTTTGCGTCTAATTATTTCGACGCTAATTATATTTGGCGTCGAAAATATGGATTTTGGCGTCGATTTATTTCGACGCTAAATGGTATAATTTTTGTAGTGCTTCTTGTTGGATGTCCTTAAGTTATGAAGACTTCTCATCTTCAGGTAGTTCTCCTAGGCTTTTCTCGGAATGGATTTATTGTTGAATGTTAGTTTGATGATTTTTTTTTGTTTCTTTAGTAATGAATGGGTTATTGTAATTGGTTCTGATGTACTACACCCAGCTTCACATTTGGTAAGTTGTAGAGTTAAAATTTTTATTTATAAAATCTCTCCTTTATATTAAAAAAAAACAATTAATAAAACAAAACTAACATATCTATAGAGTTTTGAATATTTATAGATAAAGAAATCAATTGTATTTAAATACAAATTACATAATGCATCACAAAGTGTGAAGACTTCTCATCAAACCTAACTCTCTAAAGCTCTATTATTCCTATTAATATCATAGTATCGGTTACCAACGATCATTCTCCTCTTCGAGAGACACTATGTTCACTACTAGCGTGCCTCCTTTACCACCACACCTCCTGTCTCAGCACTCTCAGTTGTTCCCACGCCTCCACCATCCATTATTACTGCTCTTGAAAACTTCAATTCTCTTATTGTTATTAATGTTACTGCTCAATGCCCTATTAAGCTATCGGCTATAATCTTATGGTTTTATCGACAATAAATTGCAATGTCCTTCTCCTAATCGGTAATGATGATGGAGGTTCTTAGTCTGGAATTTCTCAGAGTAAGATTTTTCTTGAGTCGAGAAGAGACTACTTGACCTTTATTTATGGATGTCAGATTTCAGAGACATTCTTCTGGATTTACTCCAAATTTCCATCCCCACTTCCTCATGTGACCCTTGGTGGCGACTATTTGAGGCTTCTGAATCTTTAATGTCATGTGTCTTTTTGACAACGCCCCACAAAATTTAACCTCCAACCTATATTATATTTGAGTGCACAATACTCTAATATGGTTAATTAAAAAATGTGTGTTAAGAGCATAAATGAGCGGGTTAATAATCTCATTTGACTGAAGTAAATAAATAAAACTCTAATTTATGAGTAACGTTGATAGGTGATTGGAAGCAAAATGGCAACACAAATGGTAAACAATTTCTAAGCAGGCACCCAAGGTAATTCTCTCTCTAGAATCTAGAAGAACAAGATACATTTATTGTCATAACTCTGCAACGGTCGAGGTGGTTCTTGCCTGCAGAATTCTTATGTCAATTCCCTCGATCTTTGAATAATTAAATCTATTTACTTTGGAGATACACTAATATAGCAAATGAAGGTTACTGAAATTAACAACAAGAAGTCTCTTGCAGATAATCACAGTGTATCATCTATTTATGTTTGAAGAATAATGCCTGGTAGACTTGCAATAAATTAATATGTAAACAAATTTAACTTAAATTTATAGCCTGGAAAATAGTCGTATCATTAATGGGGGGAAAACTTGTTTATCTAACATGTCAACAAACTTGTGCAAGTAGGTAGCTGGCAGTGAAATTAACTCACATCTGGGAGTAAAAAGCTAGGTTGAGGTGATGATAGCTTCTGGGGATGGAGATAGGGCCAAGACAAGAAGGACGACCATAATCATGACCGGCAAAATAAGTAGCACCAAGGGAGGCGGCGGCAGCGGCGGCAAAACTAGTGGCAGCACTAGAATTGTCACTGTGAAGACAACCATAAGTAGGATGATCCATCTCACACTCATCAAATCAAATTGCTTGGAAGCTAACAATTCTGTCTCAAGATATTGAAACAAGCAAACTTACTCATATTCGTTAATTCTGCTCATCGCATCCAAATCCAAACCTTTATTAATGGTCTACAAGTCGGAGAGGTCAAGGAATTTGATGAAGCGTTACTAGTCATAATCAATAATGGTTCACCAACACCATACCCCACACTTTGTACTGTGTCCCGGTTCATCTAACCCAAACATTACTTTTAATTAATTAATATTTTTTGGAAGGAAAAAGATGCCTCGCTAGTTGTACTTAAATAAGATTAAAACCACAAAAAGAAACTGATTTCCTTGATTTTTCTTGTAGGCCACCCAATATAAGCCCATTTTTCTAAAAATATATCAGGTCGGGTCAAATATGACTACAGTAAAGCAAAAAGAAATTCGTCGATCCGAGGACAATCCCCATATCTTTGGGGCATAATTTCTTTCGAGATTGAGAAACCGACATCAGAGTCTGTTGATAGTGATTTTTGGTAAGCCATTTACCCGAAAAAAGTTGACGGGTATTATAGTACTACCCAATTAAACAAGTACTAAAGCCCTAGGGTCCAGGAGTAGGAGGAAGATTGAAAGGTGTACACTCAACTATATGTGTGATGAAGTGTTCCCCCTAAAGGAATTAAGATTATGAGGAAAGGCAAGTGTTGATGGTATCCAACCCAACCACATTGGAGAATATTTTTAAGATACTCTGAGAATTTGTTGAGGGTGACTCGATGAAGTATCATACATATGAGTTAGACCCGACTACTCTAAAATCTGTTGGAAGAGTGCAAATTGCCTCGTCTACCAGACCCGAGGAAAGAAGATGGAATGATGATCGATTAGTTCAGGAGTGACATGACATATACCCTACCTAGAAAATGGTTCATCTAGAAGGTTAATAATGAATAAGATAAAGCAGCGGCTCACAATGGTTGTATGCCATGCCAGTTGCCATAGGCTGGTGTAGTGGCAGAACAGTAGCTGTCATAGGTCGTCTGAAGACTTTCAAAGAGGGCATCAATCTGTACCGCCTTGATACGCTCATAGGTTTGGGTCTGCTGAGTGGCCAGCTCAGATTTGACTATGGCCAACTCGATCTTTGCTTTGTTCATCTCATCCTCAGGAAGAGCTGTCAGTGTCAAATGCTTTTTAAGTTCTTATGATCATGTGGCAACAAAAACTTTGGAATTGTCCATTTCATTCTTGGTAATATTATTGGCCTGACGGATGACTCAATTTTAGTCTTTTTAGTAGCAACATCCTTGTTAAATTGCTACTTCTTTGGGGTCCGCTCGTTTTGCAACCTCTAGGCCTGACCGCCCCACCGTATTGGTCAACACATCCATGTTTTTTTGCCATTAATTAAGTAATCTACAAGAATATCAAATCAAGTTAGTACATAAAAAAGAGGTTGATAAATGAAAGGATCAGATTTAAGATTTTTTTACCTTCTGGAGGATTGTGCCAACTTTGGTAATGGCCTCCCAGGATGAGATGTTTTCAAAGGGAACGATGTCCGCAAAAGTCACTGCCTTGGCTATGTGATTGATGGTCGAGATAAGGTGGCCCATTATGAGACTCAAGTTCTCTGGGATGTCTTCGACCCCAAGGTGTCGTGCGAGGCAGTTTCATGTCGAGCGGGGGCCATCGAGCCTTCCCGTATGATTTTTCTATTTTCTTGGGGCATTGGCTCCTTTATGCCAGGGTTTGCTGACTCAGTGTAGGAGTAAAACGAGGTTTATCGCTATGCCTATTAGGTCGGGGACCACTACACTGCTGGGGTCGCAGCCCGTAGAGAGTAGGGATAGCCAATGGGGGGACTAATGGGAGAATAAGGGAGTCGTCAACCAGTTTGAAATACTAGGAATGATTTAAGGCTGTACTATAGACCTCGCCAGGTCAGACCTTAAACCAATTTGGGTTTGGAATGATCTCTTACTGATGACAGTATAATATTTACACTTAAAAGAGGTATCCCAATGCCTTATAATGCAAGAACATACAAATGCATTTTAAAAAGCACACAAAGCGCAGACATGAATTATAAAACAATAAAGAAAATAAATATCCACAAGTTATTACAACAACAATAATGAAATAGATACAGCAATGAATTTTATGTGTCTCGCCTAGGGGAGGCCTAGCCGGACATATCTCAAGGTTGGCTGGATATAATATTCAATTTACATGTCCGACCAGATTTACTGGAATTCTGGCCGGATACACTACAAAAACCAGAAATATGGTAACACATGCCAATTTTACCAGATACAACTAACATGCATTTTATATGTAACAATAATAAAATGGTTTTCTCCCATTGGTACATAGAGTTGTATATTGAGTACGAACTATATTACCGTCTATTCAGAATCGGCTATGGACCTTACATCCGAGTTTCCATCCTATATATCACGGGGATTATACAGCCGGATATAAAACATGTCAAGCCGAAAATAATTCATGTCAAGCCAGACATTATTTACAGATCAGGCAATAAATAACATAGCATGTATATTAATCTTATCTTAAACAGTATATGTATAACATCAACTCAACTTGTAGAATGAAAAAAGACCTAAACATGCTTAGATTTACAGTAACGAGCCTAACATAAAAATAACTAAGCATGTAAGATATAGAAAGTAGTAAGCTTGGCTGGATATATATATCTTTGGCCGGATGTGTGTACATGTCTAGTCGAACATGATTTACATCCGATCGGTGATACTGTGTTATCAATCACGTTCGGCTAGAGATACTGTGTTGTCACAAAAACTCTTAAACGTTTATAAATAAAGAAGGTACACTTACTTCATACATTTTCTTATGCTGTGGCTCAGAAAACCCTTTCTAAATTCTGAGTAGTTGTTGGATTCACACTAAGAGGGAGGAACTCCAAGAATCAGTGTTGTTTTCTCTCTCTTTCTCTCATAAGATCTTTTTTTTAAAGTTTTAGCAAACTTATATTTTTGTGGATCTCTCTAACTAGTCTCTGAATCCCACATCCGAATCCCCCCATTGTGAAGGGGAACCCCTCTTTTTTTAAGGGGGGGGGGGGGGTGTTGGGTTTCTAGATTAGTCCCAAGATCAATTCAAGCATAGAAACATGTGTGGATACTCAAAAGAAGTATGGCGGAATCATACTTACAATGATCGGCTTTTGCGATGCGAGGAAAAAAAATCTTTCAAGCTTTTTCCTCCAAGGTTCTCGGCATTGACTCCTCTTTTGTGCTCCATTTGTTCGGCCAAGCTCCAAGCTTGGGAGTGCATTCCATGCCCACGAGTGGGTTTCCCTATCTCCTTCGTAAGACTCCTAAACACTCGGAAAAATTTGCCGCAAATCTTTCCCTTGTTCTTCTTACATATCTCGGCCTTGCCAAGAAATTGAGAGAATTTTGGCTTCCAAGCCGTGAGGGAGAGAGAAGAGAGGAAGAAAAAAAATGAGATGGATTTTGTGTATTTGGTTTTCAAAAAACTAATACCAAAATCAAAGTCAAAAAGTCTTTTAGGTATTTGCTTTCCAAAAGTAAATTGGAGGGAAAAGAGTAATAATTACTCTCAACCACTCTCATCACCAAAAAGGTGACAACCATCACATCACTCAAAGTGATGTGACTTTATATCACTTGAATGACTAAAGATTTGACGCTTGATATGACTTGTGGGCCGCACTTGAATTCGAAATGCGAGTGGGCCCGCAAATACTCCCGGCCTCGGGTTCGCTAATTCCGAATTAACAAATTTTCCGTTGCAACGTAATTAAATCAAATTTATTAAATAATTATGCCTAGCAAAATTACTATTCACGTCGCTAATTAATTTAATTCTAAATTAACTCATTCGCCCGAATTAAAATCTAATTTTAATTCCGCGTCGAAATCTAATTTCGTATATTAAATCGAATATATTATTTTTTCGATTAAATAAAATTTAACGTTCTCTCTCTTTTAATAATATTTTATCCCAGATAAAATATCTCCTCAATTAATCCCAGATTAATTTTCTCTCTCTACTTATTAATCCCAGATTAATAAAGTATGAGTCATATGTCATCGGTGAATCTTCGGGAAGCGACCCATGAGATCCCCGGATATGTTGGCAGTAAATCCGGTCGTCGGACTATCCTAACACGCATGTACCTAGTAAGTGCGTGTTATTAATTTTCTCTCTCTACTTATTAATCCCAGATTAATAAAGTATGAGTCATATGTCATCGGTGAATCTTCGGGAAGCGACCTATGAGATCCCTGGATATGTTGGTAGTAAATCCGATCGTCGGACTATCCTAACACGCACGTACCTAGTACTACATTTTTACCGATTTAGAAGACATGGTTGGCTTCTAGCAAAACACTGTGCCTACCCAATTCTCCATAAATATTCTTAACGGAATATGTGATCTATATCAAGCGTAGTATACGTAGTATTGCATATTACGATCCAGTATCGGATGTCACGTGCTAGGCTTGGGGCCGGAATTGTGTCTGCTCCGTACGAAGCACATATCGGATCTCTGGTAACTAGTCTCTATAATCGGATAAACATGACCTAGTCATAATATCGCGATAGTTGCAGCATAAAAAAACCCAGTTTCGTATCCTACGTGATCATCATCTCCACTATGACTGGAGTGATACTTCCATCTTGACATCACACCCAATACACTACGATTCTCAATATACCCAGAAGAGGCGTACACAGAACCTGTTAAAGCCCTGGACGACCAAAACCAAAGTATATTGATTGTCGCAAGTATTAGCGGTGCAAGTCTCAGGTTAAGACCAAATACACCTACCCTGATTCAGACTTCCATAGACACATAGTCATACTACCAATGGAATTCCGAGGGGTCTATCTAGAGAGAAGTTGTTTCCGTACCATCGGTAAAAAAAACCACCTATTACACTTGCATGAGTATCTTATACCCAAATATATGAGAACTATGTCGTTATGCTCCCACAACGCGCATAAGTGTAATACTAGTCTATTCCGCATTATAGATGTCCAATCTTGATAATACTACGACTAGGGATATTTAATGATTAAACCTTCGTGGATTGATACTGTCTCATATCATCTCAATCAGGAACTAATCATATGGACCTTTTATCATGTATACATCTAGGTAATCCAATTACAAATGATAAAAGGGCAATTTCCTTTGTCACATAGTTAATTTGTACAACAACACCATGATCTCTACAAATAGTGATGCTATGGGTCATAATTGTCTAACAATCTCCCACTTGGACTATAGCCAATCACTCATGTGTCCTACACCCGAACTATGTACGGTTCGCTCAAACTTCTGTTGTGAAAAAGCTTTCGTCAGCGGATTTGCATGGTTATCATCTGATGTGATTTATTCGATCATCACATCGCCACGATGTATGATCAGAACGAATCAGATGAATATTTGAAGTATATTTCTGGATCGTTGATGAGACCATTAATTCTTTAGCATGTGTTGTAGCCTAGCTCAGCTGCTAACAGAACTACTCCTAATCTGATTAGGATTATTATCGATCCAAAAGGCTTCTATTGCTGCCTCAGCTACAGCAATAATCCACTTTTGATGTTTATTCGGTAACAGTATCTTGCTTGGAAGATTTCCAGCTCACTGTTCCGTTATTCAACTTTATAGTACCGTTGTTACGACTTATAGTCTTTTTTTTTCTGTTAGGAAACTTGCAACGGTGAACCCAGTCACTTCAAGTTCTCCTTCTCCATAGTATAAGAAAGCATTATTAGTTCATCTAAGAAACTTAAGGATGTTCTTAACATCAATCCAGTGACTATCACTTGGATTGGCCTGATTGTGACTTCATGTGCTCAAAGTATATGAGACACCAGGTCGCGTACATTTATTTCAATGTACGAGTTCTCGGAGGAAGTATTAACAACTTTAAATCTATCCTAGTAGATCTTTATTCCTAGAATAAAGGTTGTTTCTCCCAAGAATTCTACGGAGAATTTTCATGAAAGCCAAGCTTTCACTATTTGTATTATAGGAATATCATTTCTAAGAAATGATATATCATCATTATTTAGGACATCATTGCCAGTACGCTCCCACTAACCTCCTTATATACACAAGAATCATTTTCGTTTTGAATTAAATCATAGACCATTATGATTACATCAAAATGATTGTTCCAAGAACACAATGTTTGCTTCAATCCATAAATGGATCGAATTAACTTGCAAACCTTGTTTGCTTGTTTTGGTACGAAAAAACCGTCAGGATGTTGTAAACATCCTCCAAAAAGTTTCCTTTTAAGGAAAGCGATTTTGACGTTCAGCTGCCATATTTCATAAATGAAACATGCAGCATCAGCAAGCATTATCCAAATGGATTTAACCATGGCAACAGTTAAAAGGTTTCATCGTAATCGACACAATGTTGATAATGATACCTTTTCGCTACAAGCCTAGCTTTGTACGTTGGTATGTTGCCTTCCATGTATGTCTTCCTTGAAGACTTATATAGTACCAATAGGCACAATGCCTTCCGGTACATCAACCAATGTCTAAACTTGGTTGTTATACATGGAATCCATTTCGGACATCATGGCACTTTGCCATAATAGGGAGTCGATACCTTGTATCACTTCCTCATACGTAGTCAGTTCGTATTCCTTAATAAGATTGACATCTTTACGAGGTGAGATCAGAAACCTATACCTCCCAGGTTGTTTTCTGACTCTCTCCCACTTACGCGGTTCTTGTGTGTTTGAAGATTATTGGTATAGTTTCATCCTTGATGAACTATTTGTGTTCCATTAAGGAATCGGTGCCTGGAATAGTATTACTCTAATTTTCATCGAGTTTTACTTTCCTCCTACTTACCACTGCATATAGGTATTCCTCTTAGGAAAATCGCATGGCGAGCAACAATTAGATTGTTCTCTTGTGAGTTGTATAAGTACTATACTTTGGTTTCCCTAGGATAACCTACAACTTAGGCACTTATCCGATTTGGGTTCTAGTTTGGTATCATCCAAACATATGCCCAGCATTCCCAAATCTTCAGGAATGAGAAAACCCGGTTTCTTTCCTGTTCATATCTAATATGATGTCTGTCAAATAGATTATTATGGAACCTTATTCAAAATAAGTTTTGCACTGTTTAATGCGTATCTCTAGAAGGAAATGGTAGCTCAGAGCGACTCATGATTAACCTTATCATGTCCAACAAAATTCGGTTTCTTTGTTCGGACAGACCATTAAATTGACGTGTTCCGGGAGGAGTCACTGTGAAAGAATACTATACTCTTTCAGGTATTTGAGTATAGTATAACCGTGACGGTTTTGGTACTTTAGCCGGTCTGTCTGTCTAATTCGTATTGAAACTCTTTGAAAGTTTCATCAAAAGTTTCCGATCTGTGTTTCAAAAGAAACACATAACCATAACGCGATGCCACATCCGTAAAGGTCACGAAACATTCATATCCACCTCTCGCCTAGCTAGACATGGGCCCACTTACGTCACTATGAACGAGGGCTAACAGATCGGTGGCACTTGCAGTTTTACCAAGTAAAAGGTGTTTTAGGCACTTTGGCCAATAAACTAGATTTGTAGACATTATTTGAATAGAATCAAATCCGTCCTAGTATCCACTCTTTGAAAGTGTGGATATACGAGTCTTGTTAATTGTGTCCCAGACAACAATGCCACATTTAAGTCTCAACTGATTTACTCAGTTTGAGCTATTTGTTTGTCATGTCATATGTATAAGAGGCAGAAAAACCAGCAGAAAAACCGTGAGCTTCAAAGGGCTTAAAGAGTTTTTGTTGTTCATCGCATCGCTCAATGTAAGTATTCCGCAACTTCCTTGTTGTATTCACATGTATGTTTCATCACTTTAAATCGATCCTTGGGACCGTAGAAACCCAACAACGGTATCAGAGGCAGGTTAAAGCATGAAACTTGAATTTATGGTTAAAATTGGGTAAATTGATTTTGAGCATGATTTGATAAAATTACTTGATTGAGTATGCTTGAATGATTTTTAATTGAAGTTAGATTGGATCAATTTCATGAAATATTGATTGAATCAATTTTTGCCCAAATCTATGGCTTGGCCGAGAGTTATATAGTGCCCTAAGTCTTGGTATTTTTTGTTTTGTCGATCATTGGATGACTTGAAACGATTGGGTAATGTTGATTTGTAATTCAATTGGATTGAAACCGAATTGGACATTAAAATCCCCAAAATGCCGAAAGCTTACAAGCATGAAATGGGTTTGATTTTTGATTAAAATGTGTTGGACATGTTTTGAAGTTAATGAGCATAATTAATTGTACAAATTTGTGTTTTGGAAATGTTAATTTGGGTGATTAATTATGGCATATTACACTTTGAGTAATTAAATTGTGAAATTGGAATTTTGGAATTTAATTATGTTGGGCATAAATTGGATTTGGGCTTGAAAAGTTGTTATTGGGCTAGGTTGTACCAAGATTAGTTTGGGCAAATTGGTTGGATCTAATTGGGCCCAAAACCACATCCATAAAGTCCAATTATGACTAATGGACCTTTAACTTTAATTGGGCCTAATGGGCCTAAATTGGTTTCTAGGCATATAAGGGTGATTCCTTTAAATGGGCTTTAGTCTTTGGGTTTGACCCAAGTTGACCAAAAGTCCATGCCTTATGAAATTAATTGAGAGCCCATTGGACTTTAATTAAATTAACATTGGATGCTAATCGGGCTTTGAGACCTGTAATGATTAGATTTGGAATCTAAGTCGTAAAAGCTCATTAATAAAGTGTAATATTTAATTTGGAATTAAATAAATGAATTAGTATTAAATGTTAATTAAATTGGATTTAATGTTGTAGTTTAATTTAATTCAAGAATTCGTACTTTGAGTACTTATTCCCAAAACGAGTTTCACTCGAGCAAAATCAAATCGTTGTTTGAACATTGGATGGTCATTAATTATCAGATTAATTAATTTGATTAGATTGATTGATAACATGATTGTGTGAATACATGGTTGTGATGCTTGAATAATGTATATCGGATGGATATTAGATGGGTGGGGCAATTTTGGAAATTGTTGTAATAAATTTAGAATTTATTAAATTGGACCTGCATGTCCAGCCTATTACCTCTTCGATTCTATGTATTTCTCTTCTCACATATTCCCCTCAATGTAAATGAGGTTTCTTTAGAAGTGTTATGTAACGGGTAGACGTAATACATGTGCTAGCGGGAGAGAGGAAAGGGAGAGATTTGCTATAGGAACAATGTGTTAAGTATCCATCCGCATATCATTATTATTTATTTGTATGCGCCTTATTATGTGTTTAGAATGCATGTTTAGGGGTGTATGATGATGAGACCTTAACAAAGATAATAAATTGGTTGCCAATTGCACGCGAAAAACCCTCATCATTATATTAAGCGTTTTTCCTTCCATTGAGTGATTCTTACTCAAGATCCAAGACTGGCATTGGTTTGTTGGCCAAAGTCAAGGCCTTTGTCCGTCGAGGATGTGTTTGAATCACGAAGGCTTTGTTCCATATGGGTGTCTTGTCCAAGTTGTGATTTGCTGGCCAAAGTCAATATCACTTCTTGTCCATCGACATTGATTACGAAGCTTTCCATGGTCAATGGGTTCCGCTTAACTGGGATCACTAAGTTTGTTGTGCCAAAGCCAAGGCTTAGTTGATTCAGAGGAAAAAGGTTAGGCATTATATTGGATATATTGGCATATATAAGATATATGTTTCGGACTTGGATATCCACCTACTGGATCTAGGAATTGGATGGGATCCAATTGATCTTAGAGATCTACTTAGTTAATTATCATACAATTTGTTAGCCAAAGTCAAGATTGTGTGTTATTTAACGGGATTCTAGCCCACTGGGAAACAAGGTTTCCCAAGTACTCCATAGAGGGTTAGAGACTCGCAGAAAAATAGTGGGAGACAAGTATTAAACTTGCAATATTCGTTTATTTACTTGCCATACGCGCTCATTACAAATTATTCTTCAAAATAAATTAATATATTATTTGGACTAATATTTAATCGTTATTTTATTTAAACAGTTGGACTGTATTCAAACTATTTCATTTATAATTGATTATATAATTGGATTATAGTAATCAATATATTTGATTTAAGTAATTAAATTATAGTTGATTTTATAATTGGATTATAGTAATCAATATAATTTAATTTAATTAATTAAATTATAGTTGATTATATAGTTGGACTATAGTAATCATTATAATAAATAGTACCTTAAATCGTTGATTAAATAGTTGGACTATTAGAATCAAGATAAAATGAAAGATTGACATTTAAAACATAATCCTGAGTGAAAATGTATTTAAATGGTTTGTTTTTCAAATTGGGAATAAAATTTCAGGACAGTCCTGAAATCTAAGAAGTTACTTTATTTGATAAAATAACATCTTAGGCCTAAGCCCAGAGTTAAGCAAATAGTAGAGCATGATCTTTGGAAGATTCATGTGATGATAACTTTAGTGCTTAATCCATTATGCTTGCCGCATTAGACTCCTTAATTTCTTAATCAGAATTAAGGATTAGATCCTTATAGTATGATAATGAAATTGAAGGATCTTCATAGATCTATCCTTAGATCTTAGAAGTACTAGATTGCAATAGTAAACTCTTGGAGTGTTAATGGCTATTCTCAAGGAACCAAAGCCAAAGTTTGCAATTAGGCAAGAAGCGCAAGGCGTATCTTACTTCGATATTCTAGAAGGCCAAGGCTTGGCCAAAGGCTTCTGGAATGTGGAAAAGGGAAAAAGCAAAATCATTATAGTCTTCTGGGAAGATAAAGGACATATCCCAAGATGTCTGCCTAAAATGTGGCAAATGGGATCGCGGAAGCGTGACTGCCGTTTGGACAATGAAGATATGAAGGAATTGAAGACAGGCAAGGCTATGACTTCAAATATGTTTGTCATAAAATATGTTCACTGCTAGTATTAAAATTGGATTTTAGATAATGGATGTGGTACATAAATATGCATTAATGTGCAGAATCTGCTATGAGCAGGATACTGACTTCAGTTGAGATTACCTGCGAATCGGAAACGGGACAATTGTCGCTGTTTTAACCGTAGATACCTAAGTTTAGGAACTACCCTCGGGTACGTACTTAAATTAGGAAACTGTTATAATGTAACTAGTTTGACTAGATACATTATCTCTATATCAGTGTATAATCTGTTGTGGATACACCTTTATATTCTAGAACACTAAAGTGTATTATTATATAAAGATGATATTGAGATAAACACATTAGATGTAAATAACAATATTTATATTTTGAATATAAATAAATCTCAAACATATAATATTACAAACAAATAGCTCAAATAGTTGAAACTTAAATGTGGCATTGTTGTCTAGGACACAATTAAACAAGACTCGTATATCCACACTTTCGAAGAGTGGATACTAGGACAAATTTGATTCCATTCAAATAAAGTCTACGAATCTAGTTTATTGGGCAAAGTGCCTAAAACACCGTTTACGTGGTAAAAGTGTTAATGCCACCGATCTGTTAGCCCTAGTTCATAGTGAAGCAAGTGGGCCCATGTCTAGCTAGGCTAGAGGTGGATATGAATATTTCGTGACCTTTACGGATGTGGCATCACGTTATAGTTATGTGTTTCTTGTGAAACACAGATCAGAAACTTTTAGAGTTTCGGCTCGAAGTAGACAAACAGATCGGCTAAAGTATTAAATCGTCACGGTGTTGTGATATTTTTATATCGTACCGCAAGTGTACGGTGTCAAGTTTTAGTATAAATGAGTTAAGAGTGTCGAACCCACAGGGATTGCGTTAACTCGCACTAAGTACTACAATTGATAATCCTAACTTTATTTAGAAAATAAATAATAAAGATTTTAATAATTAAATAAAATATACAAATATTAGATAGGAGGAACTAATACGATAGAGATTCTGGATCCTGATTTCACCTAGCTGTCTCCTATGTATTTTTCATGCCAATTAATCTTTGTTCAGTTATATTATTTATAAGTCAAGATCCTAAAATATTCACTCCCTCTCTCGAGTGCCGAGTGAAAATATTATCAACTATAGACTTCGATATCTCTATAAAAATCCAATAGTTAACAACTCATTACGATTTGTGATTCTATGTTAACGACTTCAAAGGACTACAGATTCTCTCGAACTCTATAAAATCCTAGGTTATATTCTCTAGATCTATTCAAAATCCCCTCTCTCGAGTGATAGATTCTAAACATTCATCATCTCAAATGTGGCCAACAATCAAGAAGCATTAAACTCAAAAGAATATAAATAAATTAATAAAACTTCATAACAAAATTGATAAATAAAATACAAGGTTTGAGCATAGATTACAATCGTTCTCCAAAATTAAGGAGTAAATTCATGACAAAAGATAAAACAATAAATAATCAAGCCACAAATTTAATGGAAATCATTAGAGTTTTAAGAAAGAAATAAGAAGATAAAACCCGAATTGAATCTCTTCCTCTCCGGATGTTACAGCCTTTGTCTCCTCTTGTCGCTCTTCAATCCTCTCCTTGGATCTCTAAAAATAATTAATTCTGTGTTTTGCGCAGTGTATTAGCCTCCCTTTGAATGTTGGATGTAATGTTATATTTATAGTTGAGGCAGGGAGTCTTTGGGTAGCATTAGGATTATTGAAAACCCTAAAATCAATTTCCTGATACGCGTGAAACTCTTCTCCCGCAGCGCCGCGGCGCTTATTCCCCTGGAAATTATATGGAGATTGCATCTTGTGAAGGCGCCGTGGCGCCTGCCTTTTGTCTCATTCCAATTGGCGCCGCGGCGCCTGGATGTGCCTTGAAGATGGCGCCGTGGCGCCTGTGTTTTGTATTGAGGATGGCGCCGCGGCGCTTAAGCTCCTGGATTTTGTATGGGGAGCTAGCGCCGCGGCGCTAGTTGTATGAGAAGTTTGAGGCGCTTAGTGCCTGCGTGTCCTGTGTCTTCCCGAAAGTTCCCAAAACACGTGTAATTATTCCCCGATCCATATATTAATGCTCCTATAAATAAAACATAAAATAAATTATAAATCATATTAAATATCTCGAATTATAACAAAATAATAAGCTGAGAATGCCATAATAAGTGGGTATAAACCACACTTATCAAACACCCCCAAACTTAAGGTTTGCCAGTCCCGAGCAAAAGATAAAATAAAAAATCAATTCAAATAAATAATTAAAAATTACTAAATTAACTAAGCCACTTTCGTAGGGATCACGATTGCATTTAGCGCATGCAACAAGCCTTTAAACCCCTAGGCGGCCCTAGTGGACGAGTTATAGTCTCGTGAGGGCTTACAGTGACGATACCCACAAACGTCATCACACACAATCATGCAAAAATAAAAAATAACAAAACATAGTCTCGATAGTTACGCATAAATATATCCTCAAAGAAAGCTTATAAATAAATCAAAGAATCTTCAAAGTACGCAATTGCAGCTCGAATCCAAATTCTCGAATAAATTATCTAAGCTAGACTCAAGGTGTGTGTGTGTAAAGGTTCATCACAGCTTTGATCTTAAGTAAGCCAACTCAATGATTTCGTTTAAAAATTAGAATCAATGGGTCAAACCAACTTAGATATCTCAATTATGCTTTGTAATTGCTTTATTTCGTGCTCAGTATGGTATGATTTTTTTTTTTCTTTTCTTGTCTCTTTTTGCTCTTTTATTTTTTTTTTTATCAAACACCTACCCTTTAAGGTAGCATTTCTCCTCATGGTGGTCCTAATACTCGCCCATGGGTAGCTTCACGCTTATCGGTTATAAGTGGTTTATTTTCTTTCTTTAGAGACATTTTTCTTTTTAGCTATACCATACTTCATAACACTAGCAAATCAAGATAGATATCTAAGCAAACGGTCATTCATCGACATGCAATTTCTTCAACTAGTCACCTTGTCAACTGCTTAAGTTTTACTGCTAGAAACCTGTTTTTTTTTGTGCTTACGAGTCTAACATAGATCAATTATTCAAGGCATCAGATAAAAGTAAATTAGGCACTTATCGTTTCTAAAATTTCACTCATAAACAAACAATATCATCACAGGATTTATGCTTTACTATCAAAGACTAAAACAAATTTTTTTTTTTTTTCTCAATAAATTTAAATAACTAAATAACAAAATTTAAACAACTAAATAACAAGTAAGCAACATACACACACCCCCAAACTTAAAATTTGCATTGTCCTCAATGTAAGATAAATATCAAGAGCAAGAGTGAGGAACAACACTACCGTGCATGGAGTTGATCAAACTCTTGCTGGTTAGAATTTGGTTGCGCAGGCTTTGTGTGTCTCGTGCTACCTGTATAAATAACATGCAATTTAATAAATAGCACACAATAAAATAAAAATAAAATGAAAAATAAAGAAAATAATTGTAGAATAAATGCAAGGGTTGCCTCCCCGCTAGCGCTAAGTTTAACGTCTACAGCCAGACGCAACCACCCAAATGGTTATGGTGGCTTAAACGTAGTGAACCGGATAATCTCATCTACTTTCTTCTTTGGTATCCACCGTTTCTTATGACATGAAAAAGATAGCTTGGCAGGCTGTGGTGATTTATCCATAGATGGTCCCCCAGGATATGTAGATTTCCCTTCAATTGGAAATTCTGGACTGCACATTCGGCAAAATTGGCTCGGTTTTCTTTTTAATCTTCTAGGAATTATCTCTAAGTGAGAACTGGCCTTTCTTTTCCTCTTTTTACGGCCCTTTGGGAGTGGTTTCGAGTTTACCTGCAGAGATTTTTCCTTTATACATGGTTGCATTATGCTCATAGGCTGTTGAAATACTGATTCACCCTGTCTGATTTCAACTCTCTTTTCTACTGTATCTATCATGTGACAGTCTGCATCACCTTGAGAACTCGGCATGGCTCTGAAAACACTGAAGGTGATTTCTTCATATTGACCTCTCATTATCAATTCACCTTTGTTCTCTTCTTCTGTTACTGTTTCCTCCTGAAATACCATTTCATTTTCTTTACTGCCTAAGTCCTGAGAGGTGTCTTTAAACTCTTTTCCGCTCCTACAGGTTATAATTTGACTTTGCTCATTGGGGTTGACTTCAGTATCACTCGGAAAATCCCATGTCTGTTGATTGGCCATGGAAGAAGCAAGCAACTCAATTTTTGCTTCTAAAGATTTCATATTTGCCTCTATATTTCCCATTCGTGTTTCGATATTATCCAGCATTGACTCATTCTTCTCAAACCTCTCTGAAGCTGTAGCTACAAACGTGATCATGAGGTCTTCTAAGGAAGGTTTCTGCTCAACTTTTGGATAATTGAAGCCATGAGGAGGTTGCAAAATGTTCTCCATATCAGCATATGAAAAATTCGGATGATAATAATTAAGCATATGACTGCCTCTACAGTTGTTGAAGTTCCGATTGTTCACATACTGCACTTGTTCAAATCCTGCTCCTCTGTTGGGTAAAAGCATTCCATTAGTAGAAACGGCTTCAATAGACGGCTGACTCATTTGATTTATCAATACTTCTAGATGAGTCGTAAAGGACGACACTTGAGCTATTAGTGCACCAATAGAATCTGCCATTGCTTCTTTTCCAAACTCACCTCGTACGAAAAAATATCAAATAAAAATAAAATGAAATACAATAAAAATAAGAAATAAAAATAAAACTTAAGATAAAAATAAAGAAGAATAAAAATAAAAATAAAAATAAAAATCTAAATTAAAGCTAAGATTACTTGGTAGTAGTATCAATGTGAATTAAACTAACAATCCCCGGCAACGGCGCCAAAAACTTGTTGTGATATTTTTATATCGTACCGCAAGTGTACGGTGTCAAGTTTTAGTATAAATGAGTTAAGAGTGTCGAACCCACAGGGATTGCGTTAACTCGCACTAAGTACTACAATTGATAATCCTAACTTTATTTAGAAAATAAATAATAAAGATTTTAATAATTAAATAAAATATACAAATATTTAGATAGGAGGAACTAATACGATAGAGATTCTGGATCCTGATTTCACCTAGCTGTCTCCTATGTATTTTTCATGCCAATTAATCTTTGTTCAGTTATATTATTTATAAGTCAAGATCCTAAAATATTCACTCCCTCTCTCGAGTGCCGAGTGAAAATATTATCAACTATAGACTTCGATATCTCTATAAAAATCCAATAGTTAACAACTCATTACGATTTGTGATTCTATGTTAACGACTTCAAAGGACTACAGATTCTCTCGAACTCTAAAAATCCTAGGTTATATTCTCTAGATCTATTCAAAATCCCCTCTCTCGAGTGATAGATTCTAAACATTCATCATCTCAAATTGTGGCCAACAATCAAGAAGCATTAAACTCAAAAGAATATAAATAAATTAATAAAACTTCATAACAAAATTGATAAATAAAATACAAGGTTTGAGCATAGATTACAATCGTTCTCCAAAATTAAGGAGTAAATTCATGACAAAAGATAAAACAATAAATAATCAAGCCACAAATTTAATGGAAATCATTAGAGTTTTAAGAAAGAAATAAGAAGATAAAACCCGAATTGAATCTCTTCCTCTCCGGATGTTACAGCCTTTGTCTCCTCTTGTCGCTCTTCAATCCTCTCCTTGGATCTCTAAAAATAATTAATTCTGTGTTTTGCGCAGTGTATTAGCCTTCCTTTGAATGTTGGATGTAATGTTATATTTATAGTTGAGGCAGGGAGTCTTTGGGTAGCATTAGGATTATTGAAAACCCTAAAATCAATTTCCTGATACGCGTGAAACTCTTCTCCCGCAGCGCCGCGGCGCTTATTCCCCTGGAAATTATATGGAGATTGCATCTTGTGAAGGCGCCGTGGCGCCTGCCTTTTGTCTCATTCCAATTGGCGCCGCGGCGCCTGGATTGTGCCTTGAAGATGGCGCCGTGGCGCCTGTGTTTTGTATTGAGGATGGCGCCGCGGCGCTTAAGCTCCTGGATTTTGTATGGGGAGCTAGCGCCGCGGCGCTAGTTGTATGAGAAGTTTGAGGCGCTTTAGTGCCTGCGTGTCCTGTGTCTTCCCGAAAGTTCCCAAAACACGTGTAATTATTCCCCGATCCATATATTAATGCTCCTATAAATAAAACATAAAATAAATTATAAATCATATTAAATATCTCGAATTATAACAAAATAATAAGCTGAGAATGCCATAATAAGTGGGTAGAAACCACACTTATCACACGGTAAGACCGTAATGAAAATACTTAAGCAATAAGTTTCTCAATACTTGAAAGAGTATAGTATTCTTTCAATGAGGACTCCTCCCGGAACGCGTCAGTTTGACGGTGTGTCTGAACGAAGAAACCGAATTTTATTGGACATGATAAGGTTAATCATGAGTCGCTCTGAGCTACCATTTCCTTCCACGGATACGCATAAACAGTGCAGAACTTATTTAGAATAAGGTTCCATAAAGATCTGTTAGACATACATCATATTAGATATGAACAGGAAAGAAACTGGGTTTCTCATTCCTGAAGATTTGGGTATGCTAGGCATATGTTTGGATGATACCAAACTAGAACCCAAATCGGATAAGTGCCTAAGTTGTAGGTTATCCTAGGGAAACCAAAGTATAGTACATATACAACTCACAAGAGAACAATATAATTGTTGCTCACCATGCGGTTTTCCTAAGAGGAATACCTATATGTAGTGGTAAGTGGTAGGAAAGTAAAACTCGATGAAAATCGGAGTAATACTATTCCAGGCACCGATTCCTAATGGAACACAAATAGTTCATCAAGGATGAAACTATACCAATAATCTTCGAATACACAAGAACCGCGTAGGTCGGAGAGAGTTAGAAAACAACCTGGGGTATGGTTTTCTGATCTCACCTCATAAAGATGTCAATCTTATTGAGGAACACGAACTGACTACGTATGAGGAAGTGATACAAGGTATCGACTCCCTTACATGGCAAAGTGCCATGATATCCGAAATGGATTCCATATATATCAACTATGTTTGGATACTAGATTGTTGTACCGCAAGGCATTGTGCCTATTGGTACTATATAAGTCTTCAAGGAAGACATACTTGGAAGGCAACATACCAACGTACTAAGCTAGGCTTGTAGCAAAAAGATATCGTTATCAATATTGTGTCGAACACGATGAAACCTTTTACTTGTTGCCACAGTAAATCCATTTGGATAATGCTTGCTGATGCTGTATGTTTCATTCATGAAATATGGCAGCTGAAAGCCAAAGCCACTTTCCTTAACGGAAACCTTTTGGAGGATGTTTGCAACATCCTGACGGTTTTACCGTACCATAACTAGCAAACAAGGTTTGCAGGTTATTCGATCCATGGATGGATTGAAGCAATCATATCGTTCTTGGAATTATCGTTTTGATGTAATCATAATAGTGTATGATTTAATTCAAAACGAAAATGATTCTTGTGTATATAAGGAGGTTAGTGGGAGCGCACTGACAAAGAATGTCTTATATAATTATAATATGTAATTTCTTGGAAATGATATTTCCCATAATATAATCGGCGAAAGCTTGGCTTTCATGAAAATTCTCTGTAGAATTGTTGGGAGAAACAACCTTTATTCTAGGAATAAAGATCTACTAAGATAGATTTAAAGTTGTTAATACTCTCCGAGAACCCGTACATTGAAATAAATGTACGCGACCTGGTGTCTCATACGCTTTGAGTATATGGAGTCACAATCAGGCCAATCCAAGTGATAGTCACTGGATTGAAGTTAAGAACATCTGTTAGTATCTTAGAAGAACTAAGGATGCTGTCTTAATCTATGGAGAATGAGAACTTGAAGTTACTAGGTTCTGTTGGGGTTGGTGCTCAGAGTGCCAATCCGGGCCGTATTTATGTCTGATTCATTAATACGAACATCCCTTTATTCCATAATATTACTTATTTATGTTGCACCTCTTGTTCTTATATACGTATTCGATCTGATTACGATTAAGATTGAAACTAAATGTGGTTTAGTGATATGTATATATTAGACAAAGGCCCGATAATATATAATACAGTACACAGTTACAAAGTTTTGTAATTGACATTGGGAAGTGTCACTGCTATATGAATATTATCAAACATAGTTTCTGGTCAAGATTTGCTAACACGGGTCGGTTAGTCAAATCCGTTGAGACCAGTACATGTCGTATATCGAGACTTGGTCCGATGGTTTATCCCAATGAACCATGAGTCTAGGGAGACTCGTATAGACGTGTAGGTGTTTATATGGATAAACACTGAACGGCTCACCGAAGATTCTTAATGGATGGTACACCAACGTCAATAAGAATCTTCTCGGGTTGAGTAGCATAGTGGTCCTTCGACTTGAGACACCACTGTGGATGTATGAGACATCCTCCACACTTAGATGGCAGTCACGTCACCGATCTATTTAGATCAGACCTCCGCCTGTTCGTTGGGTGTGGATAGATCCTCAGGATATCCTGTGTGTGTCAAGATAGGATCCGTCAGTTCTGTGTACAGAGCATAGGTAGTCCATATATTATTAGCAGTCTGTTAAATCTGTGGCCACAGTATACATCGGAAGTAAGTTCCGAGTGTTATTTAGAGATTGCTAATAGATACGTCGACGAGATAATACCTATAGAGATTTGACGTTTACATCTATATCTTTGGGATTATCCGGGTACCTGTGACGGAGGATTATACGTATGCAATGACCTCGACCTGTATGATTCAGCTAGTTTATCCGTGATCGTCATAATCTACGGGTGGATAGATTATGGACACGAAATTGGATTTCGTGACGGATATACCTGAATCTAGAGAGTCTCAATAATGAAACATACTCGTAGAGCACTAGAGCAACATTTATGAATAATGATGATTATTTATAAATCGTTTAATCGTTAAACGAAAAATACATGCGAACGGCCGAACCGTCATTTCCTAATTAATGTGTATTTGTATTTAATATATGATATTATTAAATACACATTAATAAATAGTCAAATAAAGGTATTTGACATATATCATCAATATGTATTTGAGATATTTAAAGTAAATATAATACATATTTGATATATTTATATTTAATTAATTATTTAATTATTTAATTGTTAAATGATTAATATAATTAAAATATAAATATATCACCAAATGATAAAGTTAGGAAATGATTATAAGTGTAAATGTTTGACTTTACATTAAGGAAAGGTTGTCAAATTGATTTTGACTTCTTAAGATTTGTTCAAAATTGTTTGAAAAATTTAAATATCTTTCTCCTTTATTTTTAATTAATTCGGCCATAACCTTAAATATAAGAGTTATATTCTTCTTAGTTGCATTTGTTGACTTAATATAAATATCTATAAAGTGTTATTAAGATATTTTATCAAGTTGATTAAATGTAAAGTGAAATGAAATTGAAATTACAAAACTTGTATTTCCTTTAGTGAATTTCGGCCAAGGCCATTTTGATACAAGTATATATTGTTTTTCATTTCATTTCATTCAAAACCTAATACACTTTAAAGAAAAACTCCATTAATGGAAGCAAAGGAAGCTTGTGAGAAAGAAAGAAGAAATCAAAGAAAGCTTGGATTTTAGTGAGTTTTTCCAACTTGCTATTAGAAAGGAAAATGTTCCTTAGGATCTAGGCTTTAACATATGATGTTCTTAGGTTATTTCTTTCTTTATTCCTTGTGTTTTTGTTGATGGAAGTTTTGATGGAAGTGTTGAGCATGTATAATGAAGGAAGGTTGTGACTATTGTAGTTATAAGCTTTCTTTTAAGGTTTTGGAAACCATGTTGCTAATATAGAGTTTTTGACCCACTCTTAGATGACCTAGATTTGATCTTGAGTTGTTTCATTGTGTTGAGACTTTGATTGGATGGAAGAAAGATGATTGAAGTGTTGATTTAACCAATTTGGTCTAATTTGTCCAATTTGATGAAATTGAAAAATTAGGGTTCATGACCAATTCCAAATTTGGGGATTTTCATATATGTTGTGTATTTGGATGTGTATATGATGCATATAAAGTTTCATGTTGATTGGATTACATTTGGATGTGTTTTGAGACATGAAATGACAAAGGCACAAAATGCCCACCATTGGGAGCATTCGGCCAAGGATGATAAAATTTGGGGATTTGGTTGCTTTTGGTGTTTTTATGTTTTGAACATGCTAAGTTCATCTTGAAATGATTTAGAATCATTCAAAATTGATTAGATCAATTCGGACTAAAATGGACAAAATACCAAATAAGGGTAATTGGGTAATTTCACTTGAATATGATTCATTTGAAATTTTATTTCATAATTTGATTATTGGATAATTAAATAAATATGTTTATTTAATTGATCCGAGAAAAAGTTTTGAAATCGGAAAATACGATTTTCCACCGCTTCCGCTGCGTTACCGAATTTAGCCCCTAAAAACCCCTACAAAATGGTATCAGAGCGAGTCTGATTCTAGGCCTCCATAAATGATTAGCTTGTTTTATTCAATGTTTAATCATGTTTTCTTGACTTTATACATGCTTGGTATAATCTAATTTGATTAGATTTAGGGTGTATGACACTTAATGGAATATCCCCGCTTAATAAGGTTTTAAAGTAACTAGTATTTGGAATACTTGTTTCTTGGTCCGTCTTGTCAATACGGTTTATATATATCTTTTCGTTGACTACATCCGAGACCGTGCCTCTGCTGTGAGGATGTAGCTGATAGAAATTTATTTATGCCGAATGTATATTAGATACTAGATAAATTCAAGTGAAAGCGGAATCCTGAACGTGCCCTAGCTGTCAGGGTTACGCAAGTAACTTGAGTTTATCATTGACAAGTTTAACCTTGGTACGTCTCCTTGTGGCCTGCCTTCGCAGCGACAACGAGAAACGACCAGGACCGGAACCTCGGAGTCACTGTGAGTGATTGACAATTAGTTGTCTACCTGTGAATATACGTAGGCGAGACCGTGCCTGCTGCTTGAGTCGAAATATATTCATGGGGTCCTCTTTCCACTATGGAATTCGATTTAATTATTGAATTCTCGTTTTTCCGTTGGGGATTACGGCATTACGTAAAAATAGTGGGAGGCACTGCTAAGTTTAAAATATTCCATAACTTAGGCAGTGTATGTTATTATGGAAATTGCCGCTTGTTTGTTTCCTTATTCTATTGTTTATATAGAATTAAACTTTTATTTACTGCACACATATTATGATATGTTATCTGACTAGACTCTTGGTTGCAGTCATTCTAGAATAGGTTCTAGATACTAATAGACTAGGATATTATTAGATTATTCTAAACCATCGGGAACTGTTGTTCCGATTTTCTTCAAAAATCAAGATGGTTAATGACTTAGTTTCTAAGTCACAACAGATAATCTAGATAGATATCCCTTTTTAGGATGTAATACTTTAGAGACATTAGTTTCTTATGCAGTAAGAATTGACTTGAATTAGTTCATGTCTCGAGATTCTTGACTGGCATTAAGAAAGCCCTATTAGGTATTTGTTTATCTAGTAATGACTTTTCTAAGCTTTAATTACCTTTAGAGGTAATGTGTATGACACAATTTGCTAATCAGTTATTTACAATTGTAGTGAATAGTTGAATGCAATAGTAAAGCTAAAGAAAGGAGATGCGTATATTGTGTATAGAAAATATCGATTTTCACAATACTACAACTATAGGTATTGGATACCAGATCTCCCGTCTAGTTATTTGAAATATTGGTTAACGATTGTTTTGATATTTATATCGGAACTTGCGACTATTGGATAGTCACTTGTTCTTTATAAACAATTGTTACATATTTTATAATAACTAGTAGTGTCATTGACGTAGAGATAAACATAAGAAAAATTATTTGGTAAAGTAAATAATTTAGAATGGTGCTTTATGAATTTAATCACTTAAGTATTGGATGCTCATCCGTATGGTAAAGGATGGTTTGATACTAGATCACACCACACATCCTTATCCATTTAATGAATATTGTATTCAGGAATGTGATTAAGATCTCGTTTAACCAATGATTGTCATTGGACCACCAAATTTATTTAACTGATACATTGGATGTATGTAGTTTTATAAATAATAATTGCTTAAGGTAGTTTTCTTTATTTCGTAACTTAGTTGATGAATTGTCATAACTTAGTTATGAGTTTCTGAAGGAACACATATTGAAAGTCTTGAAAGTATCAAGTACTTTCAATCCGTTCTGATGAAATGTAGATTGAACATTTTTGACTTGTTCAAATATATTCAATCTAAAGGTTTTAGAGAATTCTATCCTAAAAATTCATGACATGTCTTTGAAATGTTCAAAGATCTTTGATACGATCAAACATTTGAATTTAAAGCAATTAGTTCTAAGGTTATTTAGTGAATATGATTCATATTCAATATTATTCTTCCAAGATTCCATCTTGATGGAATTGAGTAGTGGGAGCAATCGAATCTTATATGATTTGATTCGTCTGATATTGAATGTTACCGAATTATTTTCAATACTCTTGGGGTTATACTCCAGTAACACTAATTCATCTCTTTAATTAATGTTCCATTATTTTCTACAGTTGCATATATGATATGTATAGGTAGAAAATTTTAATCTTGAAAAGTTTGAGATTTCAATCTTTCTTTTATATAATAGTTATATGATGGAAATTACTTATACCTCGGAGGTATAAGTAAAAGTTTATCGTTTATTCTGTTTAATAGAATATTGTATTCTATTTAAAAGAATATATTTCCTACGATTCTAAGTAATAAAATCGTTTTATTACTTGGTGTGTAACATCAGATGTTAACTATTGTAGAAAAGACTTGACTTATTGAAGTCAAATGTGAGAATGATAAATTATAAATGGAACTATGTAATTAATAAGATGAAACAGCCCTTATACATCTTCCGTGCAAGTCCAATAGGATAACAGAATCATTCACGAGTATTTGATACTTAATGGTTCCGTTGTTTTCTTATTGAAGAAAGAAAAATTATCCTATGACTTTTAATGGAAGCGATATTTGATATCGATTCTGGAAGTTCACCATTGAACCTTAGATCTAAAATTGTTCATAGCTTACTATGATCAAGTTTTGAACTTGATTACGCTTTCATTATGAATTAGTTCATGATATGTGCTAATTGTTTGCACAACGGAAGCAATGTGAGCTTATTAAAGGTTTGACCTTTATAGTATGACAGTGAGAAACGTTATACTCAGCAATCTATTGTAGATTATGAGAAAACTTATCTCTAGTCACACTAATTGAACAATGAAAGATATATTGGTTAATGTTGATAATAAACTGTATGTTTTAGCTAAAGAATGCAAAGTGGCGTTTTTGGATGACTTATTCAGATAAGAGATCAGTTGTGATTTCCTTATTTGAAGAATTCATTCTGAAATGGCCCTAGAGTTTGTGTTCTGCTGAGATCGCAGTTTAGTGTGTTAGCTTATAGAGCCTATTGTAGACTCAGATATTGGATACCAGATCTCCCGTCTAGTTATTTGAAATATTGGTTAACGATTGTTTTGATATTTAATATCGGAACTTGCGACTATTGGATAGTCACTTGTTCTTTATAAACAATTGTTACATATTTTATAATAACTAGTAGTGTCATTGACGTAGAGATAAACATTAAGAAAAATTATTTGGTAAAGTAAATAATTTAGAATGGTGCTTTATGAATTTAATCACTTAAGTATTGGATGCTCAATCCATATGGTAAAGGATGGTTTGATACTAGATCACACCACACATCCTTATCCATTTAATGAATATTGTATTCAGGAATGTGATTAAGATCTCGTTTAACCAATGATTGTCATTGGACCACAAATTTATTTAACTGATACATTGGATGTATGTAGTTTTATAAATAATATTGCTTAAGGTAGTTTTCTTTATTTCGTAACTTAGTTGATGAATTGTCATAACTTAGTTATGAGTTTCTGAAGGAACACATATTGAAAGTCTTGAAAGTATCAAGTACTTTCAATCCGTTCTGATGAAATGTATATAGTTCTCATATATTTGGGTATAGGATACTCATGCAAGTGTAGTAGGAGGTTGTGTTTTACCGATGGTACGGAAAATAGCTTCGCTCTGGATAGACCCCTCGGAATACCATTGGTAGTATGACTATGTGTCTATAGAAGTCTGAATCAGGGTAGGTGTATTTGGTTTTAACCTGAGACTTGCACCGCTAATACTTGTGACAATCAATATACTTTGATTTTGGTTGTCCAGGGCTTTAACAGGTTCTGTGTATGCCTCTGCTGGGTATATTGAGAATCATAGTGTGTTTGGTGTGATGTCGAGATGGAAGTATCACTCCAGTCATAGTGGAGATAATGGTCACGTAGGATACGGAATTGGTTCTCTTATATGCTGCAGCTATCAGGATATTATGACTAGGTCATGTTTATCCGATTATAGAGACTAGTTACCAGAGATCCGATATGTGCTTCGTACGGGGCAGACACATTTCCAGCCCCAGGCCTTGGACGTGACATCCGATACTGGATCGAAATACGCAATACTAGATATACAACGCCTGATATAGATCACATATTCCTGTAATGATATTTCTGGAGAATTGGGTAGGCAGGCGCTTTGCTAGAAGCCAACCTTGTCTTGTATATCGGTAAGAACGTAGTACTAGGTACTTACGTGTTCAGATAGTCCGACTATCGGATTTACTGCCAACATATTCGGGGATCTCATGGGTCGCTTCCCGAAGATTCACCAATGACGTATGACTCGCACTTATTAATCTGGGATTAATTTATGATGAGAGAGAAAATTAATCTGGTATTAATTGCGGAGATATTTTATCTGGGATAAAATATTAATTAAAGAGAGAGAACGATTAATTTGAAATTAATCAATAAAATAATATATTCGATATATTATACGAAATTGGATTTCGACGCGGAATTAAATTTAGAATTAATTCGGGCAAACGAGTTAATTTAGAATTAATTCGTTAGCGACTTGAATAGTAATTTTGCTAGGCATAATTATTTAATTACGTCACAACAGAAAATTCGTTAATTTCAAATTAGCGAACCCGAGCCCATGAGTGTTTGCGGGCGCACTCACATTGCGAATTTAAAGCGCGGCCCACAAGTCACATCAAGCGTCAAATCACTAGTCAATCGATTGATGTGATGTCTAGTCACTTTGAGTGATTGAAAACTTGTCACTTGTGATTGATGTGAGTTGGTGGATGGCATTGAATGCCTTTTGGCTCCAAAATTTGGTTGACCTTTTTGAAAGGCTAATACCAAATTTTTGGTATATGTAATTTTTGGATTTTAGAAATCTAATAATAAACAAAACACTATCTCTCTCTTCATCTCTCTCTCATGGCCTAGGGCCTTATTTTCTTCTTCCATTTTTGGCACAATGCCGAGAACAAGGAGAAGCAATATGAAGTTTTGAGGCAAAATTTCAAATGTGCTAGCACACTTCCGGAGTCTTGCGAAGGTGATAGGGAACCGAACTTGTGAGCATGGAATCACACAAAGCTTGGAGCTTGGAGGGACCACCATTGCCGAATTCTTGGAGGACAAAAACAGCAGCAAAACCGTGAGCTTCAAAGGGCTTAAAGAGTTTTTGTTGTTCGTCGCATCGCTCAACCTCTCAATGTAATTATTCCGCAACTTCCTTGTTGTATTCACATGTATGTTTCATCGCTTTAAATTGATCCTTGGGACTGTAGAAACCCAACAGTATGTGTATTGATTATAGAAAATTAAATGACGCAACTAGAAAAGATCATTTTCCTTTGCCATTTCTTGACCAAATTTTAGAAAGACTAGCTGGACACCCATACTATTATTTTCTTGATGGTTACTCACGTTATTATCAGATTCCCATTGCTTTAGAGGACCAGGAAAAGACCACATTCACATGCCCATTTGGAACATTTGCATTTAGGAGAATGCCATTTGGACTTTGTAATGCACCTGCAACATTCCAACAATGCATGTTGAGCATATTTAGTGACATGGTTGAACACTGTTTAGAGGTCTTTATGGATGATATAACTGTCTTTGGAAATTCATTTGATAATTGCTTGACTAATCTGGAAAATGTTTTGAAAAGCTGTGAAGAAAAATGACTTGTGTTAAATTGGGAAAAATACCATTTCATGACTAATTCAGGAATTGTCTTAGGACACGTTGTGTCGTCTAAAGGTATTGAGGTTGACAAGCCAAAAATAGAGGTCATTTTTAAATTACCATCTCCAAAAACAGTTAGGGACATTCATTCTTTTTTAGGACATGCATGATTTTATAGGATGTTCATTAAAGACTTTAGTACCATATCCAGACCCTTATGTAACCTCCTATTAAAAGATACAATATTTGAATGGACAAAAGAATGTCAAAAAGCATTCTAAAAAATTAGCAGTCTTTTGACTTCTGCTTCTATTATGCAATCCTCTTATTGGTCTTTGCCATTTGAGCTAATCTGTGTTGCTAGTGATTATGCAGTTGGTGCAGTTCTAGGGCAGAGAAAGGAAGGTAAGCTGCATGTGATATATTACGCTAGTAGAACATTAAACAGTGCTCAAATGAATTACACTACCACAGAAAAAGTACTACATGTTGTAATATTTACATTGGATAAATTTCGATCATATTTAATCAGTTCTTCAACTGTTGTTTACTCTGATCATGCTGCTGTTAGATATTTGATGTCTAAACAGGATGCCAAGCCAAGATTAATACGGTGGATTTTGTTGCTTCAAGAATTCAATCTCATAATTAAAGACAAAATGGGGCAGAGAACATGGTTGCAGGTCACTTATCGAGACTCACAAACGAGTCACTAATCGATACCACTCCTATCAATGATTCTTTCCCGATGAATTTTTATTTTCGGTAAATGTAATGTCTTGGTATGCTAATATTGTCAATTTCCTTGCAACATGAAAGATACCCCCAGACTGGAGCCAACAAGATGATTGGAAATTTTTGACCGATGTCAAAAGATTCTACTGGGATGATCCTTATCTGTTTAAATGCTGCCTTGATCAGATTTTCAGACAATGCATATCTGACAGTGAAATAAATGGTGTTATTCAGTTCTATCATTCAGAAGCATGTGGAGTTCATTTCTCATTTAAGAAAACCGCTGCAAAAATCTTACAATGTAGATTTTATTGGCCCACTATTTTCAAAGATACATACACTTTCTGCAAAACTTGCGAAAATTGTCAAAAGTTGGGATCAATTTCACAAAGAAACATGATGCCTTTAAATCCCATCATTGTCATCGAAATCTTTGATTGTTGGGGGATAGATTTCATGGGCCCATTTCCACCATCCTTTGGATTTTTATATATTTTAGTTGCAGTCGACTATGTTTGAAAATGGGTCGAGGCAATTCCTTGTCGGAACAATGATCACACAACTGTGATCAAATTTTTAAAAGAAAACTTGTTGAGTCGATTTGGAATTCCTCGGGCCATCATAAGTGACAGAGGTAAACACTTTTGTAATAGACCTTTTGAATCCTTAATGAAAAAGTATGGAGTCACACCAAAGTTTCTACCTCTTATCACCCCCAGACAAACAGACAAGTAGAATTAGCAAATAGGGAAATTAAACAAATTCTAGAAAAAATGGTTAACCCAAATCGTAAAGATTGGTCTCTTCGACTAACTGATGCACTATGGGCATATCGAACAGCTTTCAAAACATCCTTGGGTATGTCTCCCTATCGTCTAATTTATGGATAACCTTGTCATTTGCCTGTAGAACTTGAGCATAAAGCATTTTGGGCTATTAAAGCATTTAATTCAAACCTTGAAAATGCTGGTCATGAACGTAAATTGCAACTAAATGAACTTGAAGAGTTAATGAATGATTCATATGAGAATACGAAAATTCTTAAAGCTAAAACTAAAGACTTTCATGATTGTCGAATTCACGAAAATTTTTTGAAGTTGGTCAAAAGGTTTTGCTTTATAATTCTCGTCTTCATTTATTTCCTGGAAAGTTAAAATCCAAATGGAGTGGCCCATTTATTATGAAACATGTTACCCATATAGGGCTATTAACATTGAGAATCCTAGGGACGGTGATGTGTTTAAAGTAAATGGATAGCGTTTGAAACCCTTTTTGGAGTACTCAAAATTTCAAGAAACTTTTTTCCTGTCAGACCCAGTATACCTTGATTGATGTAGTTTCTTTCATGTTCTGTTTAATATTTTTGTAATTTCCATTTTTCTTAGTTTTGCAGTGTTTTTGTTCTTTTATTTTATCTCACACCCCAGTAAAGCAGCGGATAACGGTACTTTGTGACTAAAGTCGGTTATTTCAGTTTCCTAAAAATACTGATACCCTACAAACCAAGGCATGGAAGAAACTCTGGCAACCCTCCATAAATATTTTCCTGTCCTTCCCTGAAATGCTCTGATTAAAATTTACAAAGCCCGCACAGGAAGAATGAGAATTCTTATGATTCATGGTATTCCTAGTGATATTCGTTGGGTAATCGAAACAAAGGTTCGTTTGGCAGGTGAGTCGCCTGACTCCTTCATTCCTTACATGCCCGGTTCAGGGAAAAGCACCTATTCTAAAAAACGAAGAGCTAAACAATAGATGTTTGTTATAAGTGTGCACGTTGTACGTGCAACACTCGTTGTCGTTCTTTAGGAATGGTGTCCGATAATCATGAGGATAAAATACAATTCTTTAGGGATGGACTGAGTAAGGAGCCTTTTGATGATATATCATTGACTCTTGAGACGCATCCTAGTGGATATGTTCATCGTGAAATTCTCATATTACACACAATTTCATAAGGAAAGACAACCATACAGTCTCGGGAATCTGACTTTAAAAGACCCTGTTTGCCAATTTATAAGAAAATTGGATGGGAAGCCTATCCCCAACCGATAGATGGTGTTCAAGCCGTTACTGGACGTAAAACCAGAGGAAGATGTGAGTCACAATCACAACTACCAGTATATATTATTGCATTAATTTTCTTTACTTTAAATTACTATTTTCCTTTACTTTTTGCCGACAGTATCTAACTTTTTTGTTCACGATCTACTTTTTCTTATAGTTTTCATTTTGCAGGTATTAGTGCATTTCTCACTCACCCTTTTCAGGATCTATAAATTCAGCTCATCATCTCACTTTCCTCAACACATCTAGCTAAGAGAGGTAGCACAAATTGAGACAACTTCAAAATGACGATTCACTAATATCTGTGTATTTTGTGGAACTAGCTCCAGAACTAAACCAGAATTTGTTGAGGGAGCAAGAGAATTGGGTAGAGTTATGGCGAACGAAAATATGCACTTAGTATATGGCAGTGGCAATCTTGGATTGATGGGGTGTATTTCAAAAGCTGTACAAGAAGGTGGAAGTCAAGTTTTGGGGATCATCCCAAAACCTTTAACAGAAAGCCACATCATTGGAAAATCAAATGGAGAAGAATGTATTGTCCCAGGTATATCTGAAAGACTTACTGAAATGATCAATCATGCTAATGCTTTCATTGCTTTAGTTGGGTTCAGAATGTTGGAAGAAATATTCACTGTTACGTCATGGGCAAACTTGAATATTCACCAAAATCATATTGGGCTGTTTAATGTTAATGGATTTTTCTATTTTCTTTTTGTATTTCTTGAAGATGCCAAAAGGAATAGATTTATTTCAAAACCGGTAAGAGATATCTTCCTAACTGCACGAACAACTGATGATTTAATTGACCAACTCTTAGCTTATGAACCAAAAATCGACCTTATTCTTTCCAAGTTGAAATAGTCCAGTAATGATCATGGCAAAAAGCACAAAGTAAACCTGGACCTTAATCTGAAATCTTTAGTTATAACTATCAATTCTACAATAACTAGGTGATATCTTCTAAACTCTTCCTTTATTTCTTTAAACATTGGGGATAATGTCTCATTTTGGTTGAGGGGAGAGGATAGTTTAGGAAATAAATAATTTTCATGTTTATGTCTGTTTCATTGATGTTAGTTTTTACTGTGTTGTTATTTTGTGTGTAAAAATATATATCCATATATATACACATAAACTAACACCAATTTATTTTCTAAACCAAGTGGAATTGTTGTTCAGAGGTGGTCGGGTAAGGCGTTTTCACTCCTGAGACGCAACTCAATATAATTCGTAACAAGTTATTTATCGTTCCTTTCTTTTTGAATCATTTAAATTTGTGAATTCTTCATAACATTGATTAAATTTGATCTTTATATGCTCGTCTGGCAGATATTATCAACAATATGGTAACATATGACCATGGGTGGTAAGTGAAAATTCTATAATATTCAGTTCTCTAATTTATTGGAGGTAACACCTAAAAGTAGTTAAATTTTTTATTATGCAAAAAAAAAAAAAAGATAGAAAGAAGAAAAAAAATGAGAAGTTTGAATAAAGTTCTTTTCGTAGCCTTTCTAACCCGAGCAATTAAGTCCGAATGGGTGTTTTAACACTTAGTACCCTAAAGCCAACTTGTTTGGGATTTACTGGCCCAAAGCTCGTTACAAGGGTTAAAAAGAAAGCTTAGGGATATCAGACACTATTTATATGAGATCCGAGCAATTAAGCCCGTTGGGGTGTCTTAACACCTAGTGCCCTAAAACAAAGTGGTTTGGGAGTCACTGGCCCAAAGTTCGATACATGGATTGAAGATATATTTTAGACACTATTTATCTGAGATCCGAGAAATTAAGCCCGTATGGGTGTCTTAACACCTAGTGCCCTAAAACCAACTGGTTTGGGAGTCATTGGCCGAAAGTTTGATACACGGATTGAAGATATATTTTATACACTATTTATTTGAGATCCGAGAAATTAAGCCTGTAAGGGTGTCTTAACACCTAGTGCCCTAAAACAAACTGGTTTGGGAATCACTGGCCCAAAGTTCAATACATGGAATGAAGATATGTTTATAAATAAACTTTCACTGCTAAAAAAATGTGTAAACTCTAATATAATTTTAGGACAAAAATATTACTCTCTTTTTAATAAATACATGTGATATCGTGGGCACAATATATTGATTAATACCTTGTTTTATGAGTATATGGAAGAATGGTAAAAAAAGTACAGGAGAAGTCATTTATTTGATCATTCAGAAAGAAAGAAAACAATTGTTTACTTAGATAAGAATTTTTCTTCCGCTTGAATTACTAGGGACTAGTAATAAGCTGGTTGGGGGTGTGATGAATACTAAAAAGTTCATATTTATTAGATGATAAGTTAATCATTTTACACTTATTGTTTCTCTAATCCACTAAAATTGACACATTTGTGAAATAATATTTTAAAGTTATGCTTTGAATGCTTTTACTATGTTATTTTATGTTTTTGTCAGGAAAAATACTGCTCGTAAGCTCGACGGGACAAATCAGACTTGAAAAAGAAAAACGAAAATTCTACAAGCACGTCGTAAATTCTACAAGCAAGTCGGAAATTCTGCAAGCACGTCGTAAATTCTACAAGCACGTCGTAAATTCTGCAAACACATCGTAAATTCTACAAGCACGTTGTAAATTCTGCAAGCACGTCGTGACACGTGGAACTTTTGCGTCGCGACACGTGTCCCCAATGTGGCTTCACCATTCTCTGACATGTGTCCCCAACGTGGTTTCACCATTCTTTGACACGTGTCCACAACATGCATTCACTGGTCTGGGTGGCCAAGTTTCCTATAAATAGGAGTGTCCGACATTAGAAATTTTCATACTTTCTTTCCTGATTCCTCTGTAATTCTTGGAGAGAGAGTGTCTTGTTTGTTTATTTACTTAAAACTTTTTGTAATGTTTTTTTCTTTCAATAATAAAAGTACGAATATGTTTTATTACAAAATGAGTAGCTAATTTCTTTTCTGCTGGAGTAAGGGTGTGTTGAGTTTTTCTAGGGTCCCAAGATCAAACAAGACATGAAAACATGCGTGAATACACCAATGAAGATAGCGGAATACTTACATTGATCGGTTATGTCGATTTGAAGACGAATCATGCCCAAAAACGCACTGCCTTTGTAAGCCCACTGCAGCAGTCCATGCTCACTGTCTTGGCAGTTTCGGGTCTCAAAACGAAGCTCCAAACTCCATCGGATGAGTCCCGCCTCATGGTCGAACCTCCCTACCACCTTCGCAAGACTTGAAAGTGTGCTAGCACTTGAATTTTCACCATGAAAACCCACTCTTGGCTTCCCTTATTCACGCCCAAACTGGTTCAAAACCAGTGAAGAATAGCCACACTTGGGCGTGAGAGAGATGAGAGAATTTGAGAGAGATAAAATTGTGTTAAGTTTTTAAAATGATTTACCAAAAATCAATTATATTTATGCCATATTTTATTAAATTAATAATAAAATTATGACACAAAACATGCAATGGCTTAGAGTGTCAAACACTCAAACTCCATGCAATGACATTGAGTGCAATGTACACAATCTACATGCAAAGCATTAGAATGACATGTGTCATGTGGGCCCCACACGTTTCCAAATGAAAGTGGGCCCACGTGCACTCACGCGTTCGGGTTCGATATTTCCGAAATACCGAGCTTACGTCGCGACGTTAATTCAATCGAATTTAAATAAATAATTGCGCCTGGCGAAATTATTATTTACGTCGCTAACGAATTAATTCTAAATTAACTCGTTTGCCCGAATTAAAATCTGATTTTAATTCCGCGTCGAAATCTAATTTCGTCTAATATATCGAATATATTAATACATCGATTAATTCCGAATTAATCGTTCTCTCTCTTTAGACGACATTTTATCCCGGATAAAACATCTCCGTTATTAATCCTAGATTAATTTTCTCTCTCTTCTGTATAATCCCAGATTATTCAAGAGTGCGAGTTGTGCGTCATCGGTGGATTATCGGGAAGCGACCCATGAGATCCCCGGATAATCTGGCAGTAAATACGGTCGTCGGAGTATCCGAATCACGTACGTACCAAGTACTACGTTCTACCGATTTACGAGACAAGGTCGACTCCTAGCAAAGCACCAAGTCTACCTAATTCTCCGGACATATCCATTAAAGAATATTAAGATCTGTATCAAGCGTAGTATACTAATGTATTGTGCATATCGGCCCAGTATCGGACAATCACGTGCTAGGGCTGGGGCTGGATAAGTGTCTGCCCCGTCCAAAACACATATCGGATGTCTGGTAACTAGTCTCTATAATCGGATATTCATGACCTGGTCATAATATCACGATTGGATGCGCATCTCTTAAGAGCACTAATACCGTATCCTGCGTGACATCATCTCCACTATGACTGGAGTGATACTTCCGTCTTGACATTGTTGGACAAAATGACCCATAGCATCACTATTTGCACAGATCATTGTGTTGCTGTAGCAAATTAACTATGTAACAAGGAAATTGCATTCTCGTCATTTGTGATTAGATCACCATAGATATATAAATGAAGAGAGGTCCCTATGATTAGTTCCTGGATTGAGATGATATGAGACAGTATCAGTCCACGAAGGATTAATTATTAAATATCCCTAGCCGTAGTATTATCGAGACTGGACATCGATAATGCGGAATAGGCTAGTATTGCACTTGTGCGCGTTGTGAGGGCACAACGGCATAGTTCTCATATATATAAGTATTGGATACTTGTGCAAGTGCGATAGGAGGTCGTGTTTCATCGATGGTACAGGAAACAGCTTCGCTCTGGATAGACCCTTCGGAATCCCATTGGTATTATGACTAGGTGTCTATGGGAGGCCGAAATCAAAGTAGGTGTGTATAGTCTTAACCTGAGACTTGCATCGCTAATGCTTACGACAATCGATATACTTTAGTTGAGGTCGTCTAGGACTCTAACCGGTTCTGTGTACGCCAATGCCGGGTATATTGAGAATCGTAGTGTATTGGATGTGATGTCAAGACGGAAGTATCACTCCAGTCATAGTGGAGATGATGTCACGCAGGATACGGTATTAGTGCTCTTAAGAGATGCGCATCCAATCGTGATATTATGACCAGGTCATGAATATCCGATTATAGAGACTAGTTACCAGACATCCGATATGTGTTTCGGATGGGGCAGACACTTATCCAGCCCCAGCCCTAGCACGTGACTATCCGATACTGGGCCGATATACACAATACATTAGTATACTACGCTTGATACAGATCTTAAATATTCTTTAATGGATATGTCCGGAGAATTAGGTAGACTGGTGCTTTGCTAGGAGTCGACCTTGTCTCGTAAATCGGTAGAACGTAGTACTTGGTACGTACGTGATTCGGATACTCCGACGACCGTATTTTCTGCCAGATTATCCGGGGATCTCATGGGTCGCTTCCGATAATCCACGATGACGCACAACTCGCACTCTTGAATAATCTGGATTATAAAGAAGAGAGAGAAAATTAATCTAGGATTAATTACGGAGATATTTTATCTAGGATAAAATATCGTCTAGAGAGAGATAACGATTAATTTGGAATTAATCGGTAAATTAATATATTCGATATATTAAACGAAATTAGATTTCGACGCGGAATTAAAATTAGATTTTAATTCGGGCAAACGAGTTAATTTAGAATTAATTCGTTAGCGACGTAAATAATAATTTCGCTAGCCGCAATTATTCGATTGAATTAACGTCGCGACGTAAGCTCGGTATTTCGGAAATATCGAACCCAAACGCGTGAGTGCACGTGGGCCCACTTTCATTTGGAAACGTGTGGGGCCCACATGACACATGTCATATTATGCATTATTTAAATCTAATGCATGCATTGTAGATAGGTGTACATTGCACTCAATGTCATTGCATGGAAATTGAGTGTTTGACACTCTAAGCCATTGCATGATTTGTGTCATAAATTTATTATTAATTTAATAAATTTTTATGGCATAAATATAAATTGATTTTTGGTAAATCATTTTAATTTAATACAAGATCATCTCTCTCAAATTTTCTCCTCTTCTCACGCCCAAAACTGAAACATGTTACTGGTTTGGAACCAATTTTGGCGTGGACTTTAGGGAAGCAAAGAGTGGATTTTCATGGTGAAAATTCAAGTGCTAGCACACTACGAGTCTTGCGAAGGTGGTAGGGAGGTTCACCCATGAGGCGGGATTCATCCGACGGAGTTTGGAGCTTCGTTTTGAGACCCGAAACTGCCAAGACAGTGAGCATGGACTGCTGCAGTGGACTTACAAAGGCAGTGCGTTTTTGGGCATGATTCATCTTCAAATCGACATAACCGATCAATGTAAGTATTCCGCTATCTTCGTTGGTGTATTCACGCATGTTTTCATGTCTTGTTTTGATCTTGGGACCTTAGATTTTTACCAACAGACATCACATCCAATACACTACGATTCTCAATATACCCGGCATTGGCGTACACAGAACCAGTTACAGTCCTAGACGACCTCAACTAAAGTATATCGATTGTCGTAAGCATTAGCGATGTAAGTCTCAGGTTAAGACTATACACACCTACCTTGATTTCGGCCTCCCATAGACACATATTCATAATACCAATGGGATTCCGAGGGGTCTATCCAGAGCGAAGCTGTTTCCCGTACCATCGGTGAAACACGACCTCCTATCGCACTTGCACAAGTATCCAATACTTATATATATGAGAACTATGCCGTTGTGCCCTCACAACGCGCACAAGTGCAATACTAGCCTATTCCGCATTATCGATGTCCAGCCTCGATAATACTACGGCTAGGGATATTTAATGATTAATCCTTCGTGGATTGATACTGTCTCATATCATCTCAATCCAGGAACTAATCATAGGGACCTCTCTTCATTTATATATCTATGGTGATCTAATCACAAATGACGAGAATGCAATTTCCTTGTTACATAGTTAATTTGCTACAGCAACACAATGAGTTCCAAGAACCTTATGCTTGCTTCAATCCAAACTTGGATCGAATAACCTGCAAACCTTGTTTGTCGGTTATATAAAATCGTCAGGATGTTGAAAGCATCCTCCAAAAGGTTTCCTTTTCAAGAAGGCGATTTTGATCTGTAAGTGACACATTTCATAAATGAAATATGCAGTTATCAACAAGCATCTTCAAAATGAATTTACCATGGCAATAGGTAAAAGGTTGAACCGTTATTAACATAATGTTGATAACGATACCTTTCCGTCAAAAGCCCTGCTTTGTACGTTGGTATGTTGCCTTCCATGTATGTCTTCCTTGAAGACGTTTAATGTACCATAGGCACAATGCCTCGTGGTACAACAACTAGTATCCAAAATAGTTGTTAAACATGGAATCCATTTTGGACTCATGGCACTTTGCCATAATTGGGAGTTGATACCTTGTATCACTACCTCATACGTAATCAGTTGGTGTACCTTAAAAGATTAAAATCTTTATTAGGTGAGATCAGAAACCCATACCCCAGGTTGTTTTCTGACTCTCTCTGATCTACGCGGTTTCTTGTGTATTTGAAGATTAATGGTATAGATTCATCATTGATGAACTATTTGTGTTCCATTAAGGACTTCGTGCTTTGAATAGTATTACTCCGATTTTTCATCGAGTATCACTATCCTCCCACTGACCACTGCATATCGGTATTCCTTTTAGGAAAACCGCATGGTGAGCAACAATCACATTGTTCTCATGTGGGATTTATAAGTACTATACTTATGGTTTCCCTTAGGATAACCTGTATTGGCACTAATCCAATTTGGGTTCTTAGTTGGTATCAACCAAACGTTATGCCTGGCATACCCAAATTATCAGGAATGAGAAACCTCGTTCTTTCCTGTTCATATCCTATATGATATCTGTCAAACAGATTTACATGGAACCTTATTCTAAATAAGTTTTGCACTGTTAATACATATCCTGTTGAAGGAAATAGTAGCTCAGAGCGACTCGCGAAAAACCTAATCATGTCCAACAAAACTTGGTTTTTAGTTCTGACACATCATCAATTGACGTGTCTCGGGAGGAGTCCTCATATGAAAGACTACCGTACTCTTTCATGTACATATGAAACTTACTGCTTAAGTATTTACCAATACGGTCTTACCGTAGCGGCATAATACTACAGCCGATCTGTTTGTATACTTCGTGTCGAAACTCAAAGTTTCGTATTTGTGTTCTTCAAAAGAAACACATAACCATAACGTGATGCCACATTCGTTAAGGTCACGAAATATTCATGTTCACATCTAGCCTAGCTAGATATGGGCCCACTTACTTCACCATGAATAGGGCTAACAGATCGATGGCCCTTTTACTATTACCAAGTCAATAGTATTTTAGGTTTTTAACCTAATAAACTAGATTCGTAGACCTTATTTGAATAGTCAAATCAGTCCTAGTATCCACTCTTCAAAAGTGTGGATATACGAGTCTTGTTTATTTGTGTCCTAGACAACAATGCCACAAATAAGTCTCTATTGATCAAATCAATTTGAGCTATTTATTTGTCATTTATATGTTTGAGATTTTATTTATATTCAAAATATAAATTATGTTATTTACATCTAATGTATTTATCTCAGTATCATCTTTATATAATGAAACACTTTAGTGTTCTAGAATATAAAGGTTTTATCCGCATCGGATTAAACACTGATATAGAGATAATGTCTCTAGTCAAACTAGTTACATTATAACATTTCCTAATTTAAGTACATACCCTAAGGGTAGTTCCTAAACTTATGTATCTACGGTCGAAACAACGACTTTCGTCCCGTTTCCAATTCGCAGAGAAATCTCGGCTTGAAGCCAGTATCCAGCTCACAGCGGATTCTGAACGTCAATACATATATGTATTATGTACCACACTAAGTATTTAAAATCCAATTTTAATACTAGTAGTAAACATAACTTTGACAAATATTTTTAAAGTTAGAGCCTCTCCCTATCTTTAATTCCTTCGTGTCTTCCATATCCAAATGGTAGTCACTTTGGGATATGTCAATTATCATTTCAATATTTCACAAACCTTTGGCCAAGCCTTGGGTTTCGGAATATCGAAATGATGTGCACCTTGTGCAACTTGCCCAATTGCAAACTTTGACTTTTCTCCACTAGAATGGTCAATTAATTCTCCAAGAATTATTAATTGCAATTTTAATACTTTTAAATCTAAAGATAGATTTATTGTAAGTATATTAATTAAGCACTAAAGTCATCATCACATAAATCTTCCAAAGACTTTATGCTCTACTATTTGCTTAATTATGGGCTTAGTCATAATAAGTTATTTTATCAAATAAATTAACCTATTATTTATTCCCAATATGAAAATTAAATCATTTAAAGCATTTAATCCAATGATTATATATTTTAAATATTCAACCTTTCAATTCTTTCTTGATTTCAATAGTCCAACTATTTAAATATCCTTAGCCGTAGTATTATCGAGGCTGGACATCGATAATGCGGAATAGGCTAGTATTGCACTTGTGCGCGTTGTGAGGGCACAACGGCATAGTTCTCATATATATAAGTATTGGATACTTGTGCAAGTGCGATAGGAGGTCGTGTTTCACCGATGGTACGGGAAACAGCTTCGCTCTGGATAGACCCCTCGGAATCCCATTGGTATTATGAATATGTGTCTATGGGAGGCCGAAATCAAGGTAGGTGTGTATAGTCTTAACCTGAGTCTTACATCGCTAATGCTTACGACAATCGATATACTTCAGTTACAGTCCTAGACGACCTCAACTAAAGTATATCGATTGTCGTAAGCATTAGCGATGTAAGTCTCAGGTTAAGACTATACACACCTACCTTGATTTCGGCCTCCCATAGACACATATTCATAATACCAATCTCCCACTTGGCACATAGCCAGTCACTCGAGTGTCTAACACCCGAACTATGTACGGTTCGCTCAAATTGCTGAGGAAAGGTTTTCGTCAGCGGATTTGCTTAATTATCGTCTGACGCGATTTACACGATCATCACATCGCCACGATGTATGATCCGAACGAATCAGATGAATATAGAAGTATATATCTGGATCATCGATGAGACCTTTAATTCTTTAGCCTTGTGCTGACGCCTGGCTCAGCTGCTAACACAACTATATCTAATCTAATTAGATTTATTATCGACCAAAATGGCTTCTATTGCTGCCTCAGCTGCAGCAATAATCCGCATTTGTTGTTTATTCGGCAACAGTTATCTTGCTCGGAAGATTTTCAGCTCATTGTCCCGTTATTCAAACTTTATAGTACCGCAGTATTTACCGGTTTGGAAACTTGCAACAGTGATCCCTGTCACTGCAAGTTCTCCTTCTCCATAGTTTAAGACAACATCTTTAGTTCTCTCAGATACTAACAGATGTTCTTAATGTTCAATCCATTGACTATCACTTGGATTGACCCAATTGTGACTCCATAGCTCGAAGCGTATGAGACACCAATACAAGTACATTTTAAATGTACAATTTCCCAGAGAGTGTTAACCAACTCTAAATCTATCCCAGTAGATCTTTATTCCTCGAATAAAGGTTGTTACTCCCCAGAATTCTACGGAGAATTTCTATTGAAAGAATATCTATGAAAGCCAAGCTTTCACCAATTGCTTTATGGGAATTTCACTATCAGTGCGCTCTCCCACTAACCTCTTATATACACAAGAATTATTTCGTTTTGAGTTAAATCATAAACCATTATGATTATTTCAAAACGTCAGTTCCAAGAACCTTATGCTTGCTTTGATCCAAACTTGGATCGAATAACCCGCAAACCTTGTTTGTCGGTTATACAAAATCGTCAGGATGTTGTAAACATCCTCCAAAAGGTTTCCTTTTCAGGAAAGCGATTTTGATTTGTAACTGACATATTTCATAAATGAAATATACAGTTATCAACAAGCATCTTCAAAATGGACTTACCATGGCAACAGGTAAAAGGTTGAACCGTTATTAACACAATGTTGATAACGATACCTTTTCGTCAAAAGCCCAGCTTTGTACGTGGGTATGTTGCCTTCCATGTATGTCTTCCTTGAAGACGTTTAAAGTACCATAGGCACAATGCCTCGTGGTACAACAACTAGTATCCAAAATAGTTGTTAAACATGGAATCCATTTTGGACTCATGGCACTTTGCCATAATTGGGAGTTGATACCTTGTATCACTACCTCATACGTAATCAGTTGGTGTACCTTAAAAGATTAAAATCTTTATTAGGTGAGATCAGAAACCCATACCCCAGGTTGTTTTCTGACTCTCTCTGATCTACGCGGTTTCTTGTGTATTTGAAGATTAATGGTATAGATTCATCATTGATGAACTATTTGTGTTCCATTAAGGACTTCGTGCTTTGAATAGTATTACTCCGATTTTTCATCGAGTATCACTATCCTCCCACTGACCACTGCATATCGGTATTCCTTTTAGGAAAACCGCATGGTGAGCAACAATCACATTGTTCTCATGTGGGATTTATAAGTACTATACTTATGGTTTCCCTTAGGATAACCTGTATTGGCACTAATCCAATTTGGGTTCTTAGTTTGGTATCATCCAAACTTTATGCCTGGCATACCCAAATTATCAGGAATGAGAAACCTCGTTTCTTTCCTGTTCATATCCTATATGATATCTGTCAAACAGATTTATATGGAACCTTATTCTAAATAAGTTTTGCACTGTTAATACATATCCTGTAGAAGGAAATAGTAGCTCAGAGCGACTCGTGATAAACCTTATCATGTCCAACAAAATTCGGTTTTAGTTCAGGACACCCCGTCTAACCGACGTGTCTCGGGAGGAGTCCTCACATGAAGAAAACACCGTACTCTTTCATGTACGTATGAAACTTACTGCTTAAGTATTTACCAATACGGTCTTACCGCAGCGGCATAATACTACAGCCGATCTGTTTGTATACTTCGTGTCGAAACTCAAAGTTTCGTATTTGTTATCTTCAAAAGAAACACATAACCATAACGTGATGCCACATTCGTTAAGGTCACGAAATATTCATGTTCACATCTAGCCTAGCTAGATATGGGCCCACTTACTTCACCATGAATAGGGCTAACAGATCGGTGGCCCTTTTACTATTACCAAGTAAATAGTATTTTAGGTTTTTAACCTAATAAACTAGATTCGTAGACCTTATTTGAATAGTCAAATCAGTCCTAGTATCCACTCTTCAAAAGTGTGGATATACGAGTCTTGTTTATTTGTGTCCTAGACAACAATGCCACAAATAAGTCTCTATTGATCAAATCAATTTGAGCTATTTATTTGTCATTTATATGTTTGAGATTTTATTTATATTCAAAATATAAATTATGTTATTTACATCTAATGTATTTATCTTAGTATCATCTTTATATAATGAAACACTTTAGTGTTCTAGAATATAAAGGTTTTATCCGCATCGGATTAAACACTGATATAGAGATAATGTCTCTAGTCAAACTAGTTACATTATAACATTTCCTAATTTAAGTACATACCCTAAGGGTAGTTCCTAAACTTAGGTATCTACGGTCGAAACAACGACTTTCGTCCCGTTTCCAATTCGCAGAGAATCTCGGCTTGAAGCCAGTATCCAGCTCACAGCGGATTCTGAACGTCAATACATATATGTATTATGTACCACACTAAGTATTTAAAATCCAATTTTAATACTAGTAGTAAACATAACTTTGACAAATATTTTTAAAGTTAGAGCCTCTCCCTATCTTTAATTCCTTCGTGTCTTCCATATCCAAATGGTAGTCACTTTGGGATATGTCAATTATCATTTCAATATTTCACAAACCTTTGGCCAAGCCTTGGGTTTCGGAATATCGAAATGATGTGCACCTTGTGCAACTTGCCCAATTGCAAACTTTGACTTTTCTCCACTAGAATGGTCAATTAATTCTCCAAGAATTATTAATTGCAATTTTAATACTTTTAAATCTAAAGATAGATTTATTGTAAGTATATTAATTAAGCACTAAAGTCATCATCACATAAATCTTCCAAAGACTTTATGCTCTACTATTTGCTTAATTATGGGCTTAGTCATAATAAGTTATTTTATCAAATAAATTAACCTATTATTTATTCCCAATATGAAAATTAAATCATTTAAAGCATTTAATCCAATGATTATATATTTTAAATATTCAACCTTTCAATTCTTTCTTGATTTCAATAGTCCAACTATTTAATCAATTTTAATAAGGTACTATTTATTATAATGATTACAATAATCCAATTATTTAATCAACTATAATTTTAATATTGATTACTATAATCTAATTATAAAATCAACTATCATTTTAATTCAATTATATTGATTACTATAATCCAATTACAAAATCAACTATATATTGAATGAGTTTGTATATAGTCCAACTATATATATTTTTAAAAACAACATAAAATATTAGTCCAACTAATACTTTTGATTAATATGACGAGTAAAATAAAATGAGCGTGTTTAGCGAGTATTCGAACGAATGTTGCAAATTCAATACTTGCCTCCCACTATTTTTCGTCGAGCCTCTAACCCTCTGTCGAGTACTCGGGAAACCGTGTTTCCTAGTGGGCTAGGATCCCGTTAAATATCACACAATCTTGACTTTGGCCAACAAATTGTATGATAATTAACTAGGTAGATCTCTAAGATCAATTGGATCTAATCCAACTCCTAGATCCAGTAGGTGGACATCCAAGTCCTAAACATATATCTTATATATGCCTATATATCCAATATATACCCTAACCTTTTTCCTCTGAATCAACTAGGCCTTGGCTTTGGCACAACAAACCTAGTGATCCCAGTCAAGCGCGGACCCATTGACATGGAAGCTTCGTAATCAATGTCGTTGGACAAGAAGTGGTCTTGACTTTGGCCAACAAACCACAACTTGGACAAGACACCAATATGGAACAAAGCCTCGTGATTAAAACACATCTTTGAAGGACAAGGGCTTGACTTTGGCCAACAACCCCTGCCAATCTAGGATCTTGAGTAAGAATCACTCAATGGAAGGAAAAACGCATGATATTTGATGAGGGCTTTTTCGCGTGCAAATTGGCTACCAATTTAATTATCTATGTTAAGGTCTCATCATCATACACCCTTAAACATGCATTCTAAATACATAATAAAGCGAGTATGAAAATAAATAATAATGATATGCGGATGGATACTTAACACATTGATCCTAGATCAAATCTCTCCTTTCTCACTCAAGCTAGCACTAGTATTACTTCTACCCGTTACACTACACTTCTAAAGAAACCTCATATACATAGAGGGGAATAGGTGAGAAGAGAATACAAAGAGAATAGAGGTGATAAGGCTGGACACGCAGGTCCAATTTAATAAATCGAATTTATTACAATAATTTCTAAAATTGCCCACCCGTCTAATATCCATCTGATATACATTATTCATTCAACACAACCACGTATTCACACACATAAGCATGCTATCAATCAATCTAATCAAATTAATTAATCTGATAATTAAGTGATCATCCAATGTTCAAACAACGATTTGATTTTGTTCGAGTCAAACTCGTTTTTGCGAATAAGTACTTAAAGTACGAATTCATGAATTAAATTAAACTACATCATTAAATCTAATTTAACATGTATTTAATACTAATTCATTATTCAATTCCAAATTAAATATTACACTTTTATTCAATAAACCTTTTCGATTTAAATTCCAAATTTAGTCGTAACGCGTCTCAAAGACCGATTAACGTCCAACGTCAATTCAATTAAAGTCCAATGGGCTTTTGATTGATTTCTTAAGGCGTGGACTTTTGTCAACTCGGGTCAAACCGATAACCAAAGTCCAATCCGGGATTTACCCCATAAGCCCATAAATCAATCTTGGCCCATTAGGCCCAATTGAACTTTAAAGGTTCATTAAGTGGCATTTGGGCTTTATGGTCAAGGTTTTGGGCCCAATTGGATCCAATCCATTTGGCCTAAACCAAACTTGATAAATCAAGCCCAATAGGCCCAAATACAACATTTAAATCCAATTTCCAAAATTAGGCCCAAATAATTAAATTCAAAAAATCCAATTTTCCCAATTTAATTACCAAAGTGTATTACATGATCAATCAACTAAATCAACATTTCTAAAACACCATATTAGTCCAATTAATCATGCTTGATTCATTAACATATGTCCAACACACAAATTGAAAGATCAAACCATCTACATGCTTAAAGGTCTCGGCCAAGGGAGTGATTTCATGTCCAATTCGGTTTCAATCCAATTAATCCGCATTCGACATTAAATACATATCCCGAATGATTTCCAATACATCCAATTATCAAAATCAAAATTTACCAAGACATTAGGGCATTAGTCACATTCGGCCAACTCAAAGATTTTGGGGTTTTTGTCCAATTCGAAATCCAATCCAATTCGATTCAAATTAGCATCAACCTAATCGATTCTAACTCATCAAATGAATAAAAAAAACAAAAAATCCAAGATCCCAAAATCATCAAACCATTCGGCCAAGGACAAATATTTGGGGAAAATAATTCCAAATCATTTTTCATCAAATTAGTCCAACCAAAATGAAATTAAACATGTTATAAACATACTCAAACAAACAATTTATTCAAATCATGCTCAAATCACATTTACCCAAATTTTAAATCCCTAAAATTTCATGCTTGCAACATTAGCTCTTGATGCCATTGTTGAGTTTTCTAGGGTCCCAAGATCAAACAAGACATGAAAACATGCGTGAATACACCAATGAAGATAGCGGAATACTTAAATTGATCGGTTATGTCGATTTGAAAACGAATCATGCCAAAAACGCACTGCCTTTGTAAGCCCACTACAGCAGTCCATGCTCACTGTCTTGGCAGTTTCGAGTCTCAAAATGAAGCTCCAAACTCCATCGGATGAGTCCCGCCTCATGGTCGAACCTCCCTACCACCTTCGCAAGACTTGAAAGTGTGCTAGCACTTGAATTTTCACCATGAAAACCCACTCTTGGCTTCCCTTATTCACGCCCAAACTGGTTCAAAACCAGTGAAGAATAGCCACACTTGGGCGTGAGAGAGATGAGAGAATTTGAGAGAGATAAAATTGTGTTAAGTTTTTAAAATGATTTACCAAAAATCAATTTATATTTATGCCATAATTTTATTAAATTAATAATAAAATTATTACACAAAACATGCAATGGCTTAGAGTGTCAAACACTCAAACTCCATGCAATGACATTGAGTGCAATGTACACAATCTACATGCAAAGCATTAGAATGACATGTGTCATGTGGGCCCCACACGTTTCCAAATGAAAGTGGGCCCACGTGCACTCACGCGTTCGCGTTCGATATTTCCGAAATACCGAGCTTACGTCGCGACGTTAATTCAATCGAATTTAAATAAATAATTGCGCCTGGCGAAATTATTATTTACGTCGCTAACGAATTAATTCTAAATTAACTCGTTTGCCCGAATTAAAATCTGATTTTAATTCCGCGTCGAAATCTAATTTCGTCTAATATATCGAATATATTAATACATCGATTAATTCCGAATTAATCGTTCTCTCTCTTTAGACGACATTTTATCCCGAATAAAACATCTCCGTTATTAATCCTAGATTAATTTTCTCTCTCTTCTGTATAATCCCAGATTATTCAAGAGTGCGAGTTGTGCGTCATCGGTGGATTATCGGGAAGCGACCCATGAGATCCCCGGATAATCTGGCAGTAAATACGGTCGTCGGAGTATCCGAATCACGTACGTACCAAGTACTACGTTCTACCGATTTACGAGACAAGGTCGACTCCTAGCAAAGCACCAAGTCTACCTAATTCTCCGGACATATCCATTAAAGAATATTAAGATCTGTATCAAGCGTAGTATACTAATGTATTGTGCATATCGGCCCAGTATCGGACAATCACGTGCTAGGGCTGGGGCTGGATAAGTGTCTGCCCCGTCCGAAACACATATCGGATGTCTGGTAACTAGTCTCTATAATCGGATATTCATGACCTGGTCATAATATCACGATTGGATGCGCATCTCTTAAGAGCACTAATACCGTATCCTGCGTGACATCATCTCCACTATGACTGGAGTGATACTTCCGTCTTGACATCACATCCAATACACTACGATTCTCAATATACCCGGCATTGGCGTACACAGAACCAGTTACAGTCCTAGACGACCTCAACTAAAGTATATCGATTGTCGTAAGCATTAGCGATGTAAGTCTCAGGTTAAGACTATACACACCTACCTTGATTTCGGCCTCCCATAGACACATATTCATAATACCAATGGGATTCCGAGGGGTCTATCCAGAGCGAAGCTGTTTCCCGTACCATCGGTGAAACACGACCTCCTATCGCACTTGCACAAGTATCCAATACTTATATATATGAGAACTATGCCGTTGTGCCCTCACAACGCGCACAAGTGCAATACTAGCCTATTCCGCATTATCGATGTCCAGCCTCGATAATACTACGGCTAGGGATATTTAATGATTAATCCTTCGTGGACTGATACTGTCTCATATCATCTCAATCCAGGAACTAATCATAGGGACCTCTCTTCATTTATATATCTATGGTGATCTAATCACAAATGACGAGAATGCAATTTCCTTGTTACATAGTTAATTTGCTACAGCAACACAATGATCTGTGCAAATAGTGACGCTATGGGTCATTTTGTCCAACAGGGTGAAGCTTTTATAATGAGAACATAGATTAAACTCGCTTTTATTATAATAAATAAATTGAAATCTAATGATTAAAACTTGATTTAAATCTAGATTAATTATTGACAATCTTTATACCGCCTTTATGGCTGTTTTTATCTGTCTACCGCCTTTATGGCTGGTTTTATCTTTATACCGCCTTTATGGCTTGTTTTATCTGTCTGCCACTTATATGGCTGCTTTTATACGATTTTAGCATAATTAAGTACATTGGTAGGACTTGTTATAGACAAACGGTATCACCGCATTTATAGCCGGTTTTATGTTTTTGGCATACTTAATACCTTGGTATGACTAATTATCGACTTAAATGATTACTGCCTTTATGGCTGGTTTTTTATATTGGCATAATTAATTCCTGTAATAAATTAAGTGGGTAACAAAGGCAATTTATAAATTATAATAAAGCAAGAAATCTAAATGTTTAAAAGACTAAAAGTGAATCCCCTAACTCCAGCATTTCATTCTATTATTGCATTCCAACCTAAAAGTCTTCAACTACTTCAACGAATCAAACTTTTCTTTTTTGCACTGTTGATTATTCTATTTTGCTAAATCTCTTCTCTGTGGATCGACCCTGGACTCACCGGGTTATTTTATTACTTCGACACTCTTATACTTGGGAGTAAAAGACTACTTTTCAAGCGTGTCAGACACCACCTTACTTTCTTGTAGGAAACGCCTTTCCTTATGTGCAACAAAAATACTATTGGCTCCGGGATTAACCTTGAAAAATTTCTTGCCTTCTTCTTTGTTGAAATCGAATTCCATCAACTCTTGGTGAATGGATTTGCTCCTCGATGTGGATGTGTTTCCTTTGAGATCCGATGTTTGGATCAACCACTCGATCTTCCGAACTATGACTCGAAACCAACAAATCGATGTGTGGGCTTCACTCACAAAGATTAATCTCTAAACTCTTTAGAGATTTATGTTGTCACAAAAATATTTTGACTTTTAAAAAGAGTTATTGAAGAAGATGAAGATCTAACTCACTATTTTTCTTTCTCTTCTCAACACTTGATAAAATTATGAATTTTTCTTTTATTTGCTTTCTTCTCAACAGTTTGAGAAAAGCTTTATCTTACTCTCTCACAACTCTTGTGTATATGTTTAGATCACCTTCAGTCTCTCAACCATTGAGTGGAAAAAATTCAGGATTTTATTCTTTCAATCAAGCCAACTACTCTTGTCATTAAGCCACTAATGCTATCTTGTAATGGCAAAAACACTCAAGTGGAGTCCATACCAAAGCATAAGAAGTGAGCCATTAATGACAAAACAATTAGGTATTTAGGTTATACCTAATAGACATAAATTGTTGGAGAGTATGGCAAGCTATATGGTATTGTCTCCAAGACAATTTAAAAACCATTATCATAATAATGATGTAATTACCTTAATTATGATGTATTAATTATCTCATAATTATTACTAACTTGATTATCTCATAATCAAAATTTAAATATCTCATAATCAAATAATTCTAGAAAATATTATATTAAACGTGTTTTCATTTCTGACAAATTATATTATTAATCTTATTAATAATATATAAATTTATATGTGAGTATATAATTAGATAATCCAATTATATTAACTTTGCTACAATTCTGAGCTCCAATAATCTTGAAATATTAATTAAACTCTTTAATCAAATATTCTGAATTATCAACTTCGCTTTATTCCACTAAAAACTTGAAGCTTAACTCTCGTTGTCGTAGATGGAAAATATAAGCTGAACAACTTCAGTGTCCATCGATAAAGTCATTACATACGGATTGGCCCTTCACGAATATCTCATAATTAGAACATGAGTCATAAGTCTGTTAAACCCCTCTAATTATTTTATACCTTAAGTACAATTGATTCTCTAATGTACAATTAATTCATAACTATTATGAATATTAATCTTTCTATTCGTAATAGAAATACTTGAGTGCTGTAATTATTCAAGTACCGAATCAACCCTTAAGAAAGTACCCACTTTGTTTGCTCTTTCTGGACTATTTAAGATTACTAACTTCAGACATAAATCCTCTTGTGTATGACACTCATACACTAAGTCTAATGGTACATAAGTAATCTAGGGTATTCAAGATAATTTTTAATATGCGAATATTAAACAAACACTTTGATAAATGAATAATGCATCATTTTATTTCAAAAAACATAAAACCGTTTACATTTCATATAGCTCTAGGGCATACATCCCAACAATCTCCCACTTGCAATATAGCAAATGGGACATGTCACGTAATCATAGACCATCTAGGTGACCTTCAAACACTGTAGCCGACAAGGTCTTTGTAAACGGATCAGCCAGGTTCTCTGCAGATACAATCTTGGGACGATAACGTCTTATCTCTGGCTCTTTGCTGAGATGATATTTCCTCTCTATATGCTTTCCACTCTTGTGGCTTCTTGGTTCTTTGGAGTTTGCCACTGCATCACTATTATCGCAATAAAGTGTGGGTTGTCTATCTATATCTGGAACAACTTCCAGATCTCCCAAGAATTAACAGAGCCAGACTGCTTCCTTAGCTATTTCACAAACTGCTACATATTCAGCCTCCACGGTGGAGTCAACAATGCAAGATTGCTTTATACTCCGCCATACTATAGCCCCACCACCTAGGGTAAACACTAATCTAGATGTTGATATCCTAGAATCGACATCTGACTGAAAATCAAAGTCTGTATATCCCATTAGGATCATATCCTCACTAGAATACACAAGCATATAATCTCTCGTTCTCTTAAGATATTTGAGAATGTTTTTCACTGCCACCCAATGATCCAATCCTGGGTTTGACTGAAACCTACTGACTACTCCCACTGCAAAACAGATGTCCGGTCTCGTGCATAACATAGCATACATGAGACTACCAACTACAGAGGTATGTGGGATATGTCTCATTTCCTCAACATCTTGAGGTGTCATAGGAGACTGTTCATTTAACAAATGAATTCCATGCGGATAAGGCAGATTGCCTTTCTTGGAATTCTGCATCCCAAATCGCACAAGGAACTTGTCGATATAAGATGCCTGAGACATAGCTAACAGTCATTTCTTACGATCCCAAAGTATCTGAATCCCAAGAACATAAATGGCCTCTCCTAAATCTTTCATTTTGAATTGGTTAGCTAGCCAGGTTTTCAGGTCCGATAATATCTTTACATCATTCCCAATGAGTAAACTATCATCGACGTATAAAAAAAAGAACAACCACATTCCTGTCAATTACGCTCTTGTATACACAAGGCTCATCAACATTCTGTTCAAAATCATAAGACTTGATCGTGGTATCAAATCTTATATTCCAAGATCGAGATGCCTGCTTAAGTTCTTTTTTGGACATTTTTAGCTTGCAAACACTTTGCTCTTGACCTTGGGATATGAACCCCTATAGTTGTATCATGTAGATACTCTCATCAAGATTGCCATTCAAGAATACAGTATTGATGTCTATTTGCCAAATTTCATAGTCATAATATGCGGCAATGGATAGAAGAGTGCAAATGGATTTGAGCATGGCTACTGGCGAGAAAGTTTCCACATAGTCAACTCCCTCTTTTTGGATATAACCATTGGCCACTAGCCTATCCTTGAAGGTATGTACATTCCCATCTGCACCCCTCTTCCTCTTGTAGATCCACTTGCAACCTATGGTTTCACCCCATCAGGTCGGTCTACAAGTTCCCAGACGAAGTTGGAGTACATAGACTCCATCTCTAGGTTCATGGCTTTGAGCCATTCCTCTTTGTTAGAATCATCTATTACACTACGATAGGTCAATGGATCATCTATACCATCACTGGATGTGACAACTTGTGCCTCTCCAACCCCTAGGTAGTGATCAAGTTGTCGTACAACCCTCCAACTGCGTCTAGGTGGTAGATCATTCTGACTAACTTTCATCTGACGCTCAGATGTCGAAGGTACTAAGTATTTTTCAGATGTCATTGACGATGATGTACTGGTCGAACCAGCAAGTAACTCCTAGGGTAACACTTTACTTCGAGGCTTGAACTCCCGCATATAGGCTTCCTCTAGAAACGTAGCATTTGTCGATACAAATACTTTGTTATCATCAGGATTATAGAAAAATCCACCCCTAGTCTCTTTAGGAGAGCCTACAAATAGGCACACCTGTGAACGTGGCTCCAACTTTGTAGTCTTATTCTTCACCGCATTTGCTAGACACCCCCATATACGGAAGTGTCGTAAACTAGTTTTACGACCATTCCACAACTCTAAGGGAGTCTTAGGAACAGACTTAGACGAAACTACTTTAAGGATATGCATTGCAGTTTACAGTGCATATCCCCAAAATGAATTAGGTAGTGAGCTATAACTAAACATAGATCGTATCATGTATAGTAGTGTCCAATTTCTCCTTTCTGTAACACCATTTTGATGTGGTGTTCCAGGTGTTGTGAGCTGGGATACTATCCCATGCTCAACTAAGAATTCCTCGAAATCTCTGTCAAGGTATTCTCCTCCACGATCTGATTGTAGAGTTTTGATTGTTTTACCTAACTGGTTCTCAACCTCAGCATGATACTATTTGAACTTTTCAAAAGTATCTGACTTGTGCTGCATTAGGTAAACATACCCATATCTTGAATAATCATCAATGAATGTGACGAAGTATTCATAACCACCTCGGGCTCTTACATTCATCGGTCCGCAAACGTCTGAATGTATTAGCTTAAGTGGTTGACTGACTCTTATACATTTTCCAGTAAAAGGTCCCTTGGTCATTTTTCATTCTAAACATGATTCGCAGACTAGTAAAGTTCTGAGTTTTAACTGGTTTAAGGCTCCGTTCTTTATCAACCAGTCTATCCGGTCAAGGTTGATATTACCAAGTCTAAGATTCCGTAGATATGTGTCATCGTGAGAAATCTTTGGCCGTTTAGTTTTAGATTTCTCAACCTTAAACATTTCAGCGTTGAGCAGTGACCTATGTGTTAACGGTCTTAACACATACAAGTTATTTTCTCAGTTTCATGTGCATATGGTTAATCCATTTCTACCAATAATAACTAAATTGCTATTAAAAGAAACTGAATAACCATCATTCAAAAGTTTAGAAACATAAATCAAATTCCTACGAAAACCAGGAATGAATAACACATTGTTCAAATTTAAATAACTATTATTTGTAAAATTTAAACTAGAAACTCCCACTACTCTTGCTGAAATGGCATCCTCTGTCCCGACCCTCATGGTGTAGTCACCTTCAGTAAGGTCCCTCCATGATTCAAGTAGCTGCAAAGAAGAACAAACATGGTTAGTGGCTCCAAATCAACAATCCAGGCGGATTTATCATCCTCCACTAATAGAGATTCGATAATGTGTAAATCAAATTTACATGTTTCCTTTTTCTCCTTCAGCTCAGAAAGGTATTTAGGAAAATTCATTTTCCAATGCCTATTCTTGTTGCAGTGGAAACATTTTCCCTTGGGCTTGGCATCATTGGAGAATTTCTTGTTCTTTTTTTCATGTGTTTTGCTTTAGCCTTCCAAGTGCTATTCTTCTTCATCTTTGCATATTTAGAAGACTCAGTAACATTTGCCTCAGCACCGGACTTACGAGGATCCACAAGCATGGACTCATAATGGGTGAGCTCATTAAGCAGTTAGGTCAAGGTAAAAGCCAACTTGTTCATAACATAGTTGCTTTTAAACTGCAGGAAACTCTTTGGAAGAGTTTCCATAATCATGGTCACCTGGCTACGCTCATCAATATGAGCTCCATGGGTTTCAGCAGTATTGAGATAGGTCATCATCCTTAAGACGTGCTCTCGGACTGATATCATATCCTTCATCCTAGCAGTCATCGTTGAGACTATGGCCTCATGACATTGACGCTTTGAAGGCCGCCCAAACATGCCCTGCATTGACTCCATCATCTGAGATGCTGAAGCCATAGGTTCATGCTTTGCAGCAAGAACCTCAGACATCCCTGCTAGCAAGTAGCAACAGGCTTTCTCATTAGCTGTGACCCATTTATCGTAGGCATCGCGCACAGCTTCGCTAGCATTTCTAGCCGGCTCGAGAGGACTCTCCTCCATCATGAAAAACTTTAGGTCTTTGCAGACTAGGATAACGTTCATATTACTTTTCCACTTAACATAATTTTGTCCCGTTAATTTATCGTTTGAAAGTTTGGAAATAATTGGAGAAGCCATGGCTGAAAAAAAACATGCATTTAACATTCATTCATCATGTATTAAAATCATCAAATAATTTTGGCATAAAATTAAACATGATGCATGAATCCATGAATAACGAATTAGAAACCTAAGAGAATTACTATGCCACTGAAATCTATCATCCCACAAGTAAGTGCCGCCGTAGGATGAGTCATGTACTTGCATGATAGATCGAGATAATCTCTGTCGATTAATATATTCTGGAATAACTCTTATTCCTATATTAAACAACTACAGTTTCATTCGATCAAGGAATTTTATTAACAGTTAATTATTCCTTTGTGAGTGTGACCCGCCATTTCGGGATTCTTGGACTTAACGAGTGAAGTGTAGTCGTAGGGTAGGTCAGTTCACAAGATACATCTAGATTCCCTATCCTCTCAGAATCCAAAACTGATATTGACCCAAAATGGACACCATCCGTAGGGGGACGAAAGCAAAACCGTCTCGAGGCGCCTTTTGAATCTCATATTTTTGGACTAACAACAGAGATCGCGGGATATACTGTCGTATATCCCTCTCACACTCACTATTTTAAAATTAAGGTTTCTATTTATAAAATATCTAATATTTTAATTTAACATTTAGTGAATAAATTTATGCCAGCTAAATCATAACTTTTTTTTACACTAGTTCAACATTAGTGACCTAACCAATTTTAACTCTTAAAATTTAAATCATTAATTTTCCATTAGTCTCTACTAATAATATTACTCAATTAAACTAATTTAATTAGAGTGGTATTAGTGAACTATTATATTTTAACTCTTAAAATATTAGAACGCTAATCAGTTTAAAATTTTATAATCCTTAAATGGTCAAGATTGTATTAAACTATTTAATTAATCTAAGTGCGTTATAAAATCCAATGGTACGTGGAATTGTATCCCAGTGTAGATCATATTACCGTCCATTCAGATTCGGCTATGGAATTTATGTCCAGGTTTTCATCCTATATACCAATGGAATTTATTATGCACTCATTAGGCCTAATATATTAGAATTCTAATTTTAAACCTTAAAACTAATTAATCCAATTAATTATTTTTCATATGCATATCATATTCTAATTTAAAATTTTAAATCACATAAAATCATATTTTATGTCTATAATGATAATGCATCTAAAACATGTTATGGCATGTAAAATGCAAGAGTAGGCACCCTGAGCTATATGACATGTTATTCAAACAATTCGAATTAAACAAACATATAACATAAAAAATATTTTACATTGACCGAGCTCTTATTTATCCTATACTAATCTAATTAGTACAAAAAAATACCCAAGGCATCCGTTGGTCTTTAAATCACCCTCCAAGGTGGTGGTTGGCTCCTTTTGCTGCTTCGGTGCTCGAAATTACAATAATTTAAAATTTTACATTGGAAATCAAGTTATAACAATTGTAAAAATTGGCCTTATGGCCTTACATCCCAAAATCAAAACCAACAAATAAATAAGAGCCGGAAAATTTTACGACCAATGCAAAAACCATTCAGCACATGAAAAAAGTAATAACCATTCATCATATGAATATTATTTTGTGCATACTCATCTAAACATGCAAATCAATATTTATAACTCATATAAACATATTAAAAACAGTAACTTTAAATGAAAAAGAGAAGGGTTAAGAACACTTTTCAACCTTGCTCTCGATGCCAATTGTAGGAAATATTTTCCTCGCGCAGCGGAAACGGTTTAGGCACAGTAATCGGACTTGAAAATTTTTTCTGCCCTTCTCCTTTAATTTCCGATGGAACCAGCAGTACCACTGAATTTTTGCTACTATTTTAAGCAAATTTCAGCCCCGAAACAGCCCCCGAATAGTAGCACAAAACTATAATGTTTTAGCACCAGAAATGCGCCCAGCACACTCCCGAACAGCCGCAGAAATTGCGTTGACAATGGCTGTGTATTGGTTCTGATTTTTCACATGAAAAAATCCCCAACACAGCCCCAAAACGCCACTATATGTTCCCCAAAAAATCTGGATTAAAACGAAACCAAATTGGGTTTCGTTTCACCAAGCAAAGGGGCGGCAGTGAGCAATATGTAGCCTCACTTCCGTGAACAAGAAAATAAGATGAAGATGAAGAAAATTTCGACACCACAAAGTCTTCCGAACTATATATCGTTACCAACGGAAACTTGTGTGGGCAAGACTTCACAAAATAGTCTTTAAACGATTTAGAGATTAAGTCACACAAATAACTTTTGTTGTTTTGATTATTTGTTTTTCTTCTTTTTCTTTTGTTTTTGATTTCTCAACTTTTGAGAGAATTGGAGAAGAAGAAGAAAGGTGGCTAGGGTTAGAATGAGAATTTTTTTTTTACAAAAAAAAAAAATCCAATTTTCTTTTATACTTAGGATTATTTGTTTCCAAAACAAACAAATCCCATCCCCTCTCACCTTAGCAAGTTTAGGCCAAGGCATAAAAAAATATAAATTTTCCATTAATTTTGTAACAACCATATTAACTTTCCTTAAAGAAGATATATGTTACAAAGTTGAATAGTTAATACCCATTTAAATGGTGTAACTACCAAAATAATGCCAAGGGTTTTCAAAACCCAAAATTTGGAAATTCCAATTTTAGCCTTCATTTAAAATATATCATATATAATTTAAAGTAAATAATTATCATATAATCATTTGTTATATAAACCATATATTAACTTTTAATATATAGTTCCAAGTGTGAAAAATAAGATTATTAATCATATTAACAATATTTATACATATGTGAGTATATAATTGGACTATCCAATTATATTAATCCGCTATAGTAAATCGAGCTAACACGGGGACCAAATAGACCTACGGTTCCGATCTCCAATAATCTCAAAATATTAATTAAGCTCTTAATTAAATATTCCGAATTATTAACTCCGGGTTATTCCACTAAAAACCCGAAGTTGCACTCTCATTGCCGCAGATGATAAATTAAGTCGAACCAAGTCGGTGTCCATCGATATAGTCACTATATATAAATTAACCCTTCACGAGTATCTCGTAATTAGAGCTGGGTCGTAATATCCGTTATACCCCTCTAATTATTTTTACCTTAAGTACCATTGATTCTCTAATGAACGATTTATTCATAACAATTATGAATTTTAATCTTTCTATTCGTAATAGAAAGACTTGAGCGCTCTAATCGTTCAAGTACCGAATCAACCCTTAAGAAAGATACTCCTCTACTTCTCGCAAGAAGGATTGAACTCCATATCTATGTAAGACGTTCTCAGCTACATAACAGACCATGCTCCCAAAGTACGCAGCTATTGGTCGGGACTACTACACCAACCTTACCTTTGTAAATCAAAGGACATAGCCTACCATGCAGGAGTTCGTAGTACACTCAGGATTAAGATCAATCCATATATGACCATCTAGTAGATTGTAATGACTCTCTTTATTTAACAGATATTATAAGAATGTCATTTCTATCTGGGTCCAGTCCTATATGATCACTTCATACAAGGTGCCTTCATTCTCATGTCTCTACATGAACGATCCCGGATCAAGGTCACCATACAAATATGTATTGGACCGCAGTTATAGATAAACCACAAACAAAATACCCATTTTATTTGCTCTCTATGGACTTTTTAAGATTACTAACTTCAGACTTAAATCCTCTTGTGTATGAACTCATACACTAAATCTGAAGGTACATAAGTAATCTAGGATATTCAAGATAATTTATAATATATGAATATTAAACAAACACTTTGATAAATGAATAATGCATCATTTTATTTCAAAAAACATAAAATCGTTTACATTTCATGTAGCTCTAGGGCATACATCCCAACATATGAACCCCTATGGTTGTACCATATAGATACTCTCATCAAGATTTCCATTCAAGAATGCAGTCTTGACGTCCATTTGCCTAATCTCATAGTCATAATATGTGGCAATGAAAAAATGAATGTGGATGGATTTTAGCATAGCTACAGGCGAGAAAGTCTCCTCCAAGTCGACTCTCTATTTCTGGGTATAACCCTTGGCCACTAGCCTAGCCTTAAAGATCTATACCTTCCCATATACTGATGAGTGGTAAATATATCACTATTTCCGACTCATTTAACCTTTTTTTTTTATAGTTTCTTGAGTTTTGTGAATATTTTGATGTTTTTTTTGTATTATTTTGTAGATAAATAAAGTTTCAGGACTCTCTGGAAGCAATTCAGGGCCAAAACAGTGAAAAAAGAAAAAAAAAACAAAATTTTCATTTAGGCGTCGCGATCGCTAACGTGCGCCGGAGTCTGCTAACATTCGCCAGGATATGTGGACCAATCAGAGAAGTTTTGCAAAAATAAGCTGGCTGTAAAAGTGCGCTGAATCTGCTAACGTGCGCCTGCCACATGTCAACATCACAGCAAATCATGCTAACATGCGTTGGACACGTGTCATCATCACATGCTACTGGCAATCATCATCGCCACGTCATCAATGACATCAGCACAATATTTCAGTCAGCGCCACGTTACATAATTATTGAGATAATCATTCAGCCTACCACGTGTCACCGTCTCAGCAAAAGGGAAAGCCACGCGTCCAAGATCTACGACGCGTCACGATGCAAGCAAACTTCACATGTCACGACGCGCGAACCCATTTTTCCCTATAAATAGAGGCCGAAATTTCAGAATTTAATTCATACCCTCTTCTATGTAATTCCTTAAGAATACTAAGATGATTGCATCTTATTTCTTTATTTACAGCTTTCAGTAATTAATTTTTGCATTTGCACTTTCTTCTCTTTACTTTTTAGTATTTACTTTCTGCAATTTACTTTTACGCATAGTACTTTCCTTTCTTTACTTTTTCACTTCTTACTTTTCAGTAATGAGGAGGTAACTCCCCCTGCTGATGTAAAAAGGTAAAGCTTTTATTACTAATATTTAGATTAATCTCCCTTAATTATAATATTTAAACTATTTAAAACCTGACTTAATGAGGATACTGCCTTATGGTCAGTTGGACTTAATTATAAATTGGTTTTAACCTAACTTAGCTTGGATACCGCCTATATGGCAGATTGGTAATTAATTATAAATTTGACTTAATCAGGTTACCGCCTATATGGCTGGTTGGTAAAATCACGTAAAGTTAATATATTATAATAAATGAGATATCTAAAATAGTAGTAATAAAATTGGATCCTTTAACCTCAGCATTTTCTTTTATTGTATTCTTACATTTTTAATTTCCAGCATTTACTTTTCCGCCTTTACTTTTCCAAAATTTACTTTTCAGTTTTTATTTTTACGCCTTTACTTTTCCGCATTTACTTTCTAGCATTTACTTTATGTCAATTACTTTATTTAAGATTTTATTAGCCGTAAATATGTGTCGTAGATAAACCCGTTATCTGGGGTTTTGATGAATTCCAATATCACCGGTTTATAAGGGGTTATTTTATAGTTTGGGTAATATAAAGATTTATTTATCAAGTCTTAATATTAATACTCCATGTTAACTGGCCATTAATAAGATTGATCTGGTAAACTTAAAATAAACTTGACAAAGGAATTTTAGGTTTCAGCCTTAGACTTAATAGCCCACGATCTTCCTTGAGGATAGATAACCCTTTAATAGATTTCCTTACAGGATAGACATATACCTTTCGGGCGGGGGTAGCCACAATTGGAACTTAATCTTAATGAATTCAAGTAACTTTGTTGACATAGACATATGATTTAACTGGGTTACACTGGGTATTTGCATCTGACCATCGACAGAGGCTTTTGCAGAAGTTTGTGTTCCAGGTTAGTAAACCAATACATTACACAAACATGAAATAACCACTTCATCTTTAAAAGATATTGGGAAGATTCACAACCATGGATAGTTTAATAATCTTGAATTTTCTTAAATTTACTTTCGTATTGTTTTTACTATTTTAAATTTAAAGTCATCATCCAAACAAACAACCAATCCATTAGATACTTGTAAAAATTTGGCGTCATAAATTAATAGCTTAGGTATTAAATCCTCGTGGGATCAATATTTTTTATACTACTTGAACGATACGTACGCTTCTGTTATACGCGTGTGATTACGTATCCGGTCAAGTTTTTCTCACCGTTACCGGGGACTTATTTATCTTTTACTATTAGTTTTGGGGTTAGATAACTTTGCTTGTATCTAATTTTCTTTTTACTTATTATTTCTGTTTACTTGTGTTTCAGGTTCTCAGACACTACATGAGACGAACCAGAAACTTTGAAATCCGACCGCTTGACCCAGAGATTGAAAGAACCACCAGACAGTTGAGAAGGGAAATGCGAGAAGGCCAAGAAGAATTAGTCAACATGGAACCTGAACCTTTGGAAGTTGCACCAATAATTCCCATTCGAGACAGAACTATTCCAGTGGTTGACGGCTTCATTTCCTGTATTGTACTTCCTCCCTTACCAGCAAATACGTGTGACATCAAAACATGCATTCAGATACAACAGTCAGTTCAGTTTGGGGGGGAATGCAAATGAAGATCCTAATGCCCACATCAGCAAATTCCTGGAAGTCTGCGGCACTTTCAACTATAACCAAGCAGCTGGAGAAGCAATGAGACTGCATGTTTTCCCATATTCCTTGAAAGACAGAGCTAAAGCTTGGCTACATTCACTACCAGCAGGTTCCATCACAACTTGGAACACTCTAGCCATAAAATTCATTGCAAAGTACTTTCCACCAGCCAAAATTGCAAAGCTGAGGAATGACATCACATTCTTTGTGAAACAAGACTCTATGCGAAGCTTGGGAAAGGTACAAAGATTTACTTAGAAAATATCCTCACCATGAAATTGCAAAATGGCTACAAGTCCAAACTTTCTATAATGGACTTTTTGGAATAAATGAGAACCATAATTGATGCTGCTGTTGGAGGTGCTTTAATGACAAAAGGAGAAGATCGGGCCTGGGACATAATTGAAGAAATAGCCAACAACAATTCCTTGTGGCCAACAGAAAAGAGCATGATCCAACGAATTACTGGAATTTATGAAGATGGAGCTAACACAGCATTGAATGCCAAGCTCGATCAGATATACAAATTCATGGAAACTCTTAGCATGCAAGGTAATACTGGATCCACAAGTTCACCATATGGAGGAGCACCAGAAACAAACAAACATGAAGAAACATTGAATTATGTCAACGATTTCAACAGATAGGGGAACAATCAATATTCCAACACCTACAACCCAAGGTGGATGAATCATCCCAATATCTGTTAAAAAAACTATCCACCACCTGGATTACAACAACAAAACAAAGGCCATGAGCATGAAAAAGAACCAGGAATAGCAGAAGTGCTAGCTTAGTTAAAAAAATATGATGCTATGTTTCATAGCCAATCAGCTTCCATTAAAGCACTTGAGAATCAAATTGGACAACTAGCCAATGCTCAGAGTTACAGACTGCCAGGTAACCTTCCTAGCAACACAAAACCAAATCCAAGTAACCGAGGGAAGGAGCAATATCAAGCCATTACTTTGAAAAGCGGTACTGAAATCAACAAAGATGTTGGAATCAAGGCATCCATTGAGGAAGTTCCAAAAGATGCAGTTCCACAGATGGAGGAAAATAAGCAAAGGAAAAAGAGCAAGAAAGAATCACTCCACCTCCACCTTTTCCACAACGACTCCAGAAAAGTAAATTGGACAAGCAGTTTGCTCGATTACTGTAGGTCTTCAAAAATTTGCATATCAACATTCCATTTGCAGAAGCATTGGAAGAAATGCCCAACTATGTCAAATTCATGAAAGATATTCTTTCACGAAAATGAAGATTGAGAGATTACGAGACAGTAGCATTGACAGAAGAATACAACGCCATCATTCAGAGGAAACTTCCCCCAAAGTTGAAAGATCCTGGCAGTTTCACTATCCCCTGCACAATTGGAGAACATTATATCGGTAAGGCTTTATGTGATTTAGATGCAAGTATTAATTTAATGCCTTTTTCGATTTACAGGAAACTGCAAATTGGAGAAGCAATGCCCACCTCAGTCTCTCTACAACTTGCTGATAGAACGCTCGTATTTCCAAGAGGAGTAGTTGAAGATGTGCTGGTCAAAGTCGACAAACTCATTCTCCCAACAGATTTCATTATCCTTGACATGGAGGAAGACAAAGATGTACCTATCATCCTCGGAAGACCATTCTTGGCTACAGGTCAAACTGTTATTGGTGTACAAAAAGGAGAACTAACCATGAAAGTGCAGGACCAAGAAGTTACCTTCAATGTTTTCAAAGCCATGAAATTCTCGAGTGATGAAACTGAGGAAGAATGTTTCAGAATTGATGTTGTTGATAGTATCATCCAGGATACTGATAAAATTCCCAGGGATAAACTTGAAGCTTGCATCACCAACATGACTAACAGCGAGTTAGATGCTGAAATTCTGGAATGTATCAACTAACTTCCAAACCATTTCGTTTCAAATCGACACCACAGGTGGAAAGTCTGGAACTATCGAAAAAAGACGGAATCAAGCCCTCAATTGAAGAACCACCGTAACTGGAGCTAAAGCTACTCCCGAACCATCTCAGGTATGCTTTCTTAGGAAACTATTCTGAATTACCTGTGATTATTTCTTCTTAGCTAACATTGAAGTAGGAAGAAAAGTTGCTAAGAGTGTTACGAGAACACAAGAAAGTCATTGGCTGGACTATAACAGACATTCGAGGCATTAGTGCATCATTTTGCATGCATAAAATTATGATGAATGATGAGTACAAACCTACAGCGGAGCATCAACATAGACTAAATCCAATAATGAAGGAGGTCTTGAAGAAAAAAATCATCAAATAGTTGGATGCCGACATCATCTACCCCATCTCTGATAGCACTTGGGTGAGTCCTATGCAGTGTGTGCCAAAGAAAGGAGGAATTAATGCAGTCACAAATGAAAAGAATGAGTTGATTCCAACAAGAACGTTGACTGGATGAAGAGTATGCATGGACTACCGGAAGCTGAACAAAGCAACAAAGAAATATCATTTTCTGCTGCCATTCATTGACCAGATGCTAGACAGACTGGCGGGACATGAGTTCTATTACTTTCTGGATGGATACTCGGGGTATAATCAGATTGCCATCGCCCAAGAAGACCAGGAGAAAACCATTTTTACATGTCCGTATGGTAATTTTGCTTTTCGTAGGATGCCATTTGGACTATTTAATGCTCCTGCCATATTTCAGCGTTGCATGATTGCTATCTTATCAGACATGCTGGAACAAAGTATGGATGTTTTCATGGATGATTTCTCTATGTTTGGAGATTATTTCGACCACTGCTTGCAAAATCTGGAACAGATGCTACAAAGATGTGAAGATACTAACCTGGTACTCAACTAGGAGAAATGCCACTTCATGGTGCAGGAAGGCATTGTTCTTGGACATCGGATCTCACAAAAAAGGGAATCCAGGTATACAAAGCAAAGATTGAAACAATTGAAAAAATACCTCCACTAACAACTGTAAAAGGGATTCAGAGCTTTCTCGGACATGTTGGCTTTTACAGGAGATTTATCAAAGACTTCTCAAAGATTGCTAAACCTCTGTGCAATCTTCTGGAGAAAGATGTGGCTTTCAACTTCACCAAAGAATGCTGCGAAGCTTTTGAGATCCTAAAACAGAAGCTGGAGGATGTTTATATGCAACAACCTGACGGTTTTATCGTACCTAGACTTGCAAACAAGGTTTGTAAGTTAAATCGATCCATTTATGGATTGAAGCAAGCATCACGGTCATGGAATCAGCGTTTTGATGAGATCATAAAAGAATATGATTTCGTGCAAAACGCAGATGACCCTTGTGTATACAAGAAGGTTAGTGGGAGAGCACTTACTTTTATTGTCCTTTATGTCGACGACGTATTGCTTATAGGCAATGACATTCCCATGCTAACGTCGGTGAAAGCTTGGCTTTCATTAAAATTCTCCATGAAAGATCTGGGAGAAGCAGCCTTTATTCTTGGAATAAAGATCTACAGGGATAGATCTAGAAAGCTGCTTGGACTCTCCCAGAGTACATACATTGATAAAGTGTTGAAGAGATTCAACATGGAACAATCCAAGAGGGGATTGATTCCAATGGTACGTGGTACCTCTCTGTCTAAGGACATGTGTCCTAAGACTCAGGAAGAGAGAGACCACATGAGTCGGATACCGTTCGCCTCGGCAGTCGGATCGATCATGTATGCCATGATATGTACACGACCTGATGTCTCATATGCTTTGAGCATGTGCAGTCGCTATCAGGCCGATCCAGGTGAAGGTCACTGGATAGCAGTTAAGAATATCCTTAAGTATCTTAAACGAACTAAGGATGCTTTCTTAATTTATGGAGGTGGAGAACTTGCGGTATCTGGGTATACCGATGCAAGTTTCCAAACCGACAAGGATGACTACAAGTCGCAATTCGGGTACATTTTTTGCTTGAATAACGGAGCAGTGAGCTGGAAATCTTCCAAGCAAGATACTGTTGCCGATTCAACAACAGAAGCGGAGTACATCGCTGCATCTGAAGCAGCAAAGGAGGCAGTTTGGATCCGAAAGTTCCTAATCGGATTAGGAGTAGTTCCGTTAGCAGCTGAGCCCGTTCCATTGTATTGTGACAATAACGGGGCTATAGCACAGGCTAAGGAACCAAGGTCTCATCAACGGTCCAAGCATGTTCTTCGACGTTATCATCTGATTCGGGAGATTATACATCGTGGCGATGTAAAAGTCGAGAAGGTCACATCAGATGACAACATTGCAGATCCGCTGACGAAAGCTGTTCTACAGCAAGTTTTTGAACGACACATACATAGTTCGGGTATTAGATGCTTGAGTGACTGGCTATAGGCCAAGTGGGAGATTGTTAGACATTATGTCCCATAGCGTCACTGTTTGTAAATGATATTGTATTATTGTACAAAATTAACTATGTGATAATGAAATTGCCTTTTGCCGTTTTGTAATATTATTTACTTTGAGTTATAAATGGCGAAAGTCCATATGATTAGTACCTGGACTGAGAATGATATGAGACAGTATCAGTCCCCAAAGGTTTAATCATTAAATATCCCTAGTCGTAGTATTATCGAGACTGGACATCGATAATGCGGAATAGACTAGTATTGCGCTTGTGCACGTTGTGAGGGCACAACGGCATAGTTCTCATATATTTAAGTATTGGATACTTATGCAAGTGCGATAGGAGGTTGTGTTTTACCGATGGTACGGAAAACAGCTTCGCTCTGGATAGACCCCGCGGAATCCCATTGGTAGTATGTCTGCGTGTCTATGGGAGGCCGCATCAGGGTAGGTGTATATGGTCTTAACCTGAGACTTACATCGCTAGTACTTGCGACAATCGGTAAACTTTGGTTTTGGTGGTTGGGGACCTTAACCGGTTCTGTGTACACCTCTTCTGGGTTTATCGAGAATCGTAGTGTACTGGATGTGATGTCAAGATGGAAGTATCGCTTCAGACATATGGAGGTGATGATCACGCAGGACACAGAACTAGTACTCTATAAAAGGTTGCAACCGTCGGGACAATATGACAAGGTCAGGATTGTCCGATTTAAAGAGACTAGTTGCTTGATGTCCGATATATGTTTCGTACGGGGCAGACACATCTCCAGCCCCAGGCCTAGCATGTGATCATCCGATACTGGATCGATGTACGCAATACTACGGTATACTACGCTTGATATAGATCTTATATTCCTATAAGAATATTTCTGGAGAATTGGGTAGGCATGGCGCTTTGCTAGAAGCCAACCTTGTCTTGTGAATCGGTAAGAACGTAGTACGAGGTACGTGCGTGTTCGGATTATCCGACGACCGTATTCACTGCCAACATATCCGGAGATCTCTTGGGTCGCTTCCTGAAGATTCACCTATGATATTTGATTCGAACTTAATTAATCTTGGATTAATTGCGGAGAAACTTTATCTCGGATAAAGTGCCTTATTTAGAGAGAGAGAACGATTAATTTGGAATTAATCAGTAGAATTATTATATTCGATATAATAATTGAAATTCGATTTCGACGCGAAATTAAAATTAGATTTTAATTCGGGCATACGAGTTAATTTAGAATTAATTCGTAAGCGACGTAAATAATAATTTCGCTAGGAGCGATTATTTATTTAAATTCGATTTAATTAACGTCGCAACGCAAGTTCGGTATTTCGGAAATATCGAACCCGAACGCGTGAGTGCACGTGGGCCCACTTTCATTTGGAAACGTGTGGGGCCCACATGACACATGTCATTATATGTATTATTATATTGATGATGCATTGCATGGTGATAGTGTGTGATTCACTCAAATGTTATGCATGGAATTAGAGTGTTTGACACTCTAAGCCTTTGCATGGCTTGTGTCATAGATTTATTATTATTTAATAAATATTATGGCATAAATATAAATTGATTTTTGGTATCAAAAATCAAAAAAGAACAAAAAGAAAAAAAACTCTCTTCTCTCTCACTTGGCCGAAAACTGCATGCAGTTTTTGGTCTTCATCTTCTTCATTTTGGTTGCCAAAAGCTTGAAGAAAAGGTTATTGTTTGGAACATACAAGGCTAGCACCTTCAAGGGATCAAAAGAGGTGATAGGGAAACCATCATAGAGCAAGGAATACACAAAGCTTGGAGCTTCCTTCTTCTTGTCTTCCTTGGCCGAAAGTCATCCACCTTGGAGCTTCCATTTGGTTTGTTTTTCTTCATCAACAAAGCATTGTAAGTATGATTCCGCCATACTTCGTCTTTATATATATTCTTTGTTGTATTTCATGAATGCTTAATCTTTCCTTGGGACATATTATAGAAACCAACACAAATATCATAGGTGAATCTTCAGGAAGCGACCCAAGAGATCTCCGGATATGTTGGCAGTGAATACGGTCGTCGGATAATCCAAACACGCACGTACCTCGTACTACGTTCTTACCGATTCACAAGACAAGGTTGGCTTCTAGCAAAGCGCCATGCCTACCCAATTCTCCAGAAATATTCTTATAGGAATATAAGATCTATATCAAGCGTAGTATACCGTAGTATTGCGTACATCGATCCAGTATCGGATGATCACATGCTAGGCCTGGGGCTGGAGATGTGTCTGCCCCGTACGAAACATATATCGGACATCAAGCAACTAGTCTCTTTAAATCGGACAATCCTGACCTGGTCATATTGTCCCGACGGTTGCAACCTTTTATAGAGTGCTAGTTCTGTGTCCTGCGTGATCATCACCTCCATATGTCTGAAGCGATACTTCCATCTTGACATCACATCCAGTACACTACGATTCTCGATAAACCCAGAAGAGGTGTACACAGAACCGGTTAAGGTCCCCAACCACCAAAACCAAAGTTTACCGATTGTCGCAAGTACTAGCGATGTAAGTCTCAGGTTAAGACCATATACACCTACCCTGATGCGGCCTCCCATAGACACGCAGACATACTACCAATGGGATTCCGCGGGGTCTATCCAGAGCGAAGCTGTTTTCCGTACCATCGGTAAAACACAACCTCCTATCGCACTTGCATAAGTATCCAATACTTAAATATATGAGAACTATGCTGTTGTGCTCTCACAACGTGCACAAGCGCAATACTAGTCTATTCTGCATTATCGATGTCCAGTCTCGATAATACTACGGCTAGGGATATTTAATGATTAAACCTTTAGGGACTGATACTGTCTCATATCATTCTCAGTCCAGGTACTAATCATATGGACTTTCGCCATTTATAAATCAAAGTAAACAATATTACAAAACGGCAAAAGGCAATTCATTATCACATAGTTAATTTTGTACAATAATACAATATCATTTACAAACAGTGACGCTATGGGACATAATGTCTAACACATATTAAATCTAATTTAATTCGTATTCAATACTAATTCAATTATTTAATTCCAAATTAAATGTTTACACTTTTAATGTGCTTTAAAGACTTAGATTCTAAATCTAATCCTATTGGGTCTCAAAGCCCAACTAACATCCAATGTTAAATTTAATTCAAGTCAAATGGGCTTTCAATTGATTTATTAAGGCTTGGGCTTTGGTCAATGTGGGTCAAACCCAATTACCAAGCCCAAATAAGGAATCACCCTTAAATGCCATAAAACCAATTTTAAGCCCGTAAGGCCCAATTAAATTATTAAAGCCCATTATATTATATTTGGACTTAATGGAGTGATTTAGGCCCAAATTGGATCCAATCCTTTTGGCCCAAATCTACTTGGTCCAACCAAGCCCATTATGCCCAAATACAATATTAAAAGCCCAATTCACCAATTAAGCCCATTAATTAAATTTTAATATTCCAAACATTAAAGTCCAATTAATTAAAGTGTAATACCAAGATTAATATATTAAACCAAATATTTCAAAAATACCCATTTAATTTATTAATCATCTATTTTTCAAAATAAATGTCCAACATTAATTTTAACAAAAATCAACTCCTTTACATGTCCATTATGTATTCGGCCAAGGTGAGTTTTTTGTGTCGATTTGTTTTTCAATCCGATTGAATTACTAATCTACGTCCCGTATACGTTCTAAGTCATCCAATGATCTTAAACACAAAAAATTCCAATACATCCAATGTACATACCCATTCGGCCAAGGTTAAATTTTTGGGGAAAAATCATCCAATGCATTTTTCTCAAAATTGATTCCATATAACATCATTCTATATACATGTAAGCATACTCATTCATCAAATTTCACAAGAACATGCTTCAATCAATTTTACCCAAATTTTAACCTAATATATTTCATGCTTAAACCTAGCTCAATGATACCATTGTTGGTTTCTATAATATGTCCCAAGGAAAGATTAAGCATTTGAAATACAACAATGAATATATATATTAAAAATGAAGTATGGCGGAATCATACTTACAATGCTTTAGTGATGAAGAAAATCAAACCAAAATGGAAGCTCCAAGGTTGGGATGATTCGGCCAAGATGAGAAGAGGTGGAAAGCTCCAAACTTTGTGTATTCCAAGCTCTTTGATGGTTTCCCTATCACCTCTTTTGATCCCTTGAAGGTGCTAGCCTTGTGTGTGAATATATGTTCCAAACAACCACAATTTCTTCAAGTTTTTTTGCAACAAAAATGAAGAAATGGAGAGCCCAAAACTGTTTCAGGTTTCGGCAATTTGAGAGAGAGAAGAGAGTTTGTGTAATTGAATTTTTTGTTACCAAAAATCAATTTATATTTATGCCATAATATTTATTAAATTAATAATAAACTTATGACACAAACCATGCAATGGCTTAGAGTGTCAAACACTCAAACTCCATGCAAAACATTTGAGTGTATTGTACACTATCACCATGCAATGTATTATCAATAAAATAATGCATATAATGACATGTGTCATGTGGGCCCCACACGTTTCCAAATGAAAGTGGGCCCACGTGCACTCACGCGTTCGGGTTCGATATTTCCGAAATACCGAACTTACGTCGCGAAGTTAATTAAATCGAATTTAAATAAATAATTGCACCTAGCGAAATTATTATTTATGTCGCTAACGAATTAATTCTAAATTAACTCGTATGCCCGAATTAAATCTAATTTTAATTTCGCGTCGAAATCGAATTTCGATTATTATATCGAATATAATAATTTTATCAATTAATTCTAAATTAATCGTTCTCTCTCTAAATAAGGCACTTTATCCGAGATAAAGTTTCTCCGCAATTAATCCAAGATTAATTAAGTCAGAATCAAATATCATAGGTGAATCTTCAGGAAGCGACCCAAGAGATCTCCGGATATGTTGGCAGTAAATACGATCGTCGGATAATCCGAACACGCACGTACCTCGTACTACGTTCTTACCGATTCACAAGACAAGGTTAGCTTCTAGCAAAGCGCCATGCCTACCCAATTCTCCAGAAATATTCTTATAGGAATATAAGATCTATATCAAGCGTAGTATACTGTAGTATTGCGTACATCGATCCAGTATCGGACGATCACATGTTAGGCCTGGGGCTGGAGATGTGTCTGCCCCGTACGAAACATATATCGGACATCAAACAACCAGTCTCTTTAAATCGGACAATCCTGACCTGGTCATATTGTCCCGACGGTTGCAACCTTTTATAGAGTACTAGTTCTGTGTCCTGCGTGATCATCACCTCCATATGTCTGAAGTGATACTTCCATCTCGACATCACATCCAGTACACTACGATTCTCGATAAACCCAGAAGAGGTGCACACAGAACCGGTTAAGGTCCCCAACCACCAAAACCAAAGTTTACCGATTGTCGCAAGTACTAGCGATGTAAGTCTCAGGTTAAGACCATATACACCTACCCTGATGCGGCCTCCCATAGACACGCAGACATACTACCAATGGGATTCCGCGGGGTCTATCCAGAGCGAAGCTGTTTTCCGTACCATCGGTAAAACACAACCTCCTATCGCACTTGCATAAGTATCCAATACTTAAATATATGAGAACTATGTCGTTGTGCCCTCACAACGTGCACAAGCGCAATACTAGTCTATTCCGCATTATCGATGTCTGATCTCGATAATACTCCGACTAGGGATATTTAATGATTAAACCTTAATGGATTGATACTGTCTCATATCATCTCAATCCGGTATTAATCATATGGACTTTCGCCATTTATATATCAAAGTAAATAATATTACAAAACGGCAAAAGGCAATTTCATTATCACATAGTTAATTTTGTACAATAATACAATATCATTTACAAATAGTGACGCTATGGGACATAATGTCTAACATCAGAGCCAATCAGCTTCCATTAAAGCACTCGAGAATCAAATTGGACAACTGACCAATGCTCAGAGTTACAGACCGCCAGGTAACCTTCATAACAAAACAGAACCAAATCCAAGGAACCGAGGGAAGGAGCAATGTCAAGCCATTACTTTGAAAAGTGGTACTGAAAAAAAGCAAGAAAGAATCACTCCACCTCCACCTTTTTCCACAGCGACTCCAGAAAAGTAAACTGGACAAGCAGTTTGCTCGATTCCTGGAGGTCTTCAAAAAGTTGCATATCAACATTCCATTTGCAGAAGCGTTGGATGAAATGCCCAACTATGTCAAATTCATGAAAGATATTCATTCACGAAAATGGAGATTGGGAGATTACGAGACAGTAGCATTGATAGAAGAATGCAGCGACATCATTTAGAGGAAACTTCCCCCAAAGTTGAAAGATCCTGGCAGTTTCACTGTCCCATACACCATTGGAGAACATTATATCGGTAAGGCTTTATATGATTTAGGTGCAATTGTTAATTTAATGCATTTTCAAATTACTGGAAACTGCAAATTAGAGAAGCAATGCCCACCCCAGTCTCTTTGTAACTTGCTGATAGAACGCTCATATATCCTAGAGGAGTAGTTGAAGATGTGCTAGTCAAAGTATACAAACTCATTCTCCCAGCAGATTTCATTATCCTTGACATGGAGGAAGACAAATATATACCTATCATCCTCAGAAGACCATTCTTGGCTATAGGTTGAACTGTTATTGATGTACAAAAAGAAGAACTGACCATGAAAGTGCAGGACCAAGATGTTACCTTCAATGTTTTCAAAGCCATGAAAGTCCCGAGTGATGAAAATGAGGAGGAATGTTTCAGAATTGATGTTATTGATAGTATCATCCAAGATACTGATACAATTCCCATGGATAAACTTGAAGCTTTCGTCACCAACTGTTGGACAAAATGACCCATAGCGTCAATATTTGCACAGATCATTGTGTTGTTGTAGCAAATTAACTATGTGACAAGGAAATTGCACTCTCATCATTTGTGATTAGATCACCATAGATATATAAATGAAGAGAGGTCCATATGATCAGTTCCTGGATTGAGATGATATGAGACAGTATCAGTCCATGAAGGATTAATCATTAAATATCCCTAGCCGGAGTATTATCGAGACAGGACATCGATAATGTGGAATAGGCAAGTATTGCACTTGTGCGCGTTGTGAGGGCACGACGACATAGTTCTCATATATTTAAGTATTGGATACTTATGCAAGTGCGATAGGAGGTTGTGTTTCACCGATGGTACGGGAAACAGCTTCGCTCTGGATAGACCCCTCAGAATCCCATTGGTATTATGACTATGAGTCTATGGGAGGCCGAAATCAGGGTAGGTGTGTATGGTCTTAACGTGGGACTTACATCGCTAATACTTACGATAATCGATAGACTTTGGTCTTGGTGGTATAGGGCTTTAACCGGTTCTGCGTACACCACTTATGGGTTTATCAGAGAGTCGTAGTGTATTGGGTGTGATGTCAAGACGGAAGTATCACTTCAGTCATATTGGAGATGATGTCACGCAGGATACGGTATTAGTGCTCTTAAATGCTGTGCGGCCATCGGGATATTATGACAAGGTCATGTACATCCGATTATAAAGACTAGTTACCAGACATCCGACATGTGCTTCGTACGGGGCAGACACAAATCCAGCCCCAGGCCTAGCACGTGACTATCCGATACTGGGCCGATATACATAATAATACGGTATACTACACTTGATACAGATCTATATTCCTGTAAGAATATTTCTGGAGAATTGGGTAGGCATGGCGCTTTGCTAGAAGCCAACCTTGTCTTGTAAATCGGTACAAACGTAGTACGAGGTACTTACGTGTTCGGATAGTCCGACGACCGTATTTACTGCCAACATATCCGGAGATCTCATGGGTCGCTTCCTGAAGATTCACCGATGACGTATGACTCGCACTTTAATTAATCTGGGATTAATTAGAAGAGAGAGAATATTAATCTAGGATTAATTTCGGAGATATTTTATCTCGGATAAAATATCGTTAAAGAGAGAGAACGATTAATTTGGAATTAATCGATAAAATAATATATTCGATATATTATAAGAAATTGGATTTCGACGCGGAATTAAAATTAGATTTTAATTCGGGCGAACGAATTAATTTAGAATTAATTCGTTAGCGACGTAAATAGTGATATCGCTAGGCGTAATCATTTAATTACGACGCAACAGAAAATTAGTTAATTTGGAATTAGCGAACCCGAGCCCGGGATTATTTGCGACGGCATTCGCATTTCGAATTCGAGTGCGGCACGCAAATCAAATCGAGCGTCAAATCGCTAGTCACATCAAGCGTCAAATCAAATGTCACTTTGAGTGATGTGACATGTTATCACTTGATTTGTGATTGATGTAGAAGTTAAAAAATCAACTTTTGCTTTTTGCTTTTTGACTTTAGCATTTAAGGAAAAGTAAAATATATGGTAAATGGTTTTAATTTTGAATAAATATAAAAACCTATTACATTTTATTTTTCTTTCACTTTTCTCTCTCACCTTTTACGCATCTCTTCCTCTCCCTCTATTTTCTCTCCTTCTTCCACTTTCGGCTTGGAGCCGATTTCTTCTCCAAAAAATTTCTGGTTTGACCGAAATTTTGAGAAGCAAATGAAGAAGAGTAGTACTAGCACACACATGGGTTATATTATGGTGATAGGGAAACGAATTTGTGAGCTTGGAAAGCTTGAAGCTTGGGGCTTCAATGGAGTCTTTCATGGCCGATTTTTGGAGCATCAAAACAGCCCCCACTGTGCAGTCCACGGCAGTTCAAGAAGGCCCAAAACCGAGCTTGATGGAGGCAGAAACATGAAGTGCAAATTTGGTCCATCTTTGATGCATCTCTACCGATCCATGTGAGTTTTTCCGCACCTCATTTGGTTGTATTCTACTCATTTTTATGCATGATTTATGATCTTGGGACTTGATTGAAACTCAACAATGGTATCTTGAGCCATTTGTGCATAAAACGTTTTAGGGTTCTTGAGTAAAATTTGGGGCTTTTTGATTGAATCATGATTTTGAGAAATTGTTTGTTTAAGAATGCTTGTATATGAATAACTTAGAGTTATATGTAATCAATTTGAAGAAAAATTAATTGGATTGATTTTCCCCAATTTGCTTATTGTTGGCCAAAACTTTAATTTGGGTAAACTTGATTTTGAGCATGTTTAATGAAATTGAATGATTTAGAATGCTTAAATGTTGTTTAATTGATGATTGATTAGATCAATTTGATGAAAAGTGTTTGGAAGAATTTTTCCCCAATTTGCTTGTGATGGCCGAATTTGGTTAGCTCCCTAATGTCTTAGATTTTTGATTTTTTGTTCATTGGATGACTTGGAAATCATTTGGGGATGTTGAATTTATGTTTGATTGGTTCAATTGGATTGAATTTGATTTGGGCATATTTTTCCCCTTTGGCCGAGACACTTGAAGCATGAAATTGGGTTTGATTTTGATCAAATTATGTTGGACATGATTCATTGATGTTAAGCATGATTAATTGGACAAATTTAGTGTTTTGGAAACTTTGATTTGGGCAATTAATAATGCTGTACACTTTAGGTAATTTAATTGGAAAATTTGGAATTTTTGAAATTAAATTATTGGGCTTAAAATTGGATTTGGGCTTTTAAAGTTGTTATTGGGTTTATTAGACTTTGTTGTACAAAGTTGGTTTAGGCCAAAATTGGTTGGATCCAATTAGGCCCAAAACTGCTTCCAAAAGGCCCAAATGCGACTAATGAACCTTTGACGTTTAATTGGGCCTAATGGGCCTAAATTAATTTATGGGCTTACGGGGTAACTCCCGGATTGGACTTTGGTTGCGGGTTTGACCCGAGTTGACCAAAAGTCCACGCCTCAAGAAATTAATTAAAAGCCCATTGGACTTTAATTAAATTAATATTGGATATTAATCGGGCTTTGAGACCCGTAACGATTAAATTTGGAATTTAAGTCGTAAAGGTTTATTTTATAAAGTGTAATATTTAATTTGGAATTAAATAATGAATTATAATTAAATACGTATTAAATTGGATTTAATCATGTAATTTAATTTTATTTGAGAAATCGTACTTTGAGTACGTGTTCGCAATACGAGTTTGACTCGAACAAAATCAAATCTTTGTTTGAACATTGGATGATCACTAATTATCAAGATTAATTAATTGGATTAAATTGATTGATAACATGCTTGTATGAATACATGGTTGTGATGTTTGAATAATGTATATCAGATGGATATTAGTCGGGTGGGGCGATTTTGGAAATTGTAATAAATTTGATTTATTAATTGGACCTGCGTGTCCAGCCTTATCACCTCATATTCTTTGTATTATCTTCTCACCTATTCCCCTCAATGTAAATGAGGTTTCTTTAGAAGTGTAGTGTAAGGGGTAGAAGAAATATTTGTGCTAGCGGGAGAGAGAAAGTGAGAGATTTGATCTAGGATCAATGTGTAAAATATCCATCCGCATGTCATTATTATTTTACATATGCGCTTTATTATGTGTTTAGAATGCATGTTTAAGGGTGTATGATGATGAGACCTTAACAAAGATAATTAAAATTGGTAGCCAATTTGCACGCGAAAAACCCTCGTTAAATATCAAGCGTTTATTTTCCTTCCATTGAGTGATTCTTACTCAAGATCCGAGATTGGCAGGGGTTGTTGGCCAAAGTCAAGCCCTTGTCCGTCGAAGATGTGTTTTAATCACGAGGCTTTGTTCCATATCGGTGTCGTGTCCAAGTTGTGGTTTGTTGGCCAAAGTCAAGACCACTTCTTGTCCATTGACATTGATTACGAAGCTTCCATGTCAATGGGTCTGCGCTTGACTGGGATCACTAGGTTTGTTGTGCCAAAGCCAAGGCCTAGTTGATTCAGAGGAAAAAGGTTAGGGTATATATTCGATATATAGGCATATATTAGATATATGTTTGGGACTTGGATGTCCACCTACTGGATCTAGGAATTGGATTAGATCCAATTGATCTTAGAGATCTACCTAGTTAATTATCATACAATTTGTTGGCCAAAGTCAAGATTGTGTGATATTTAACGGGATCCTAGCCCACTAGGAAACACGATTTCCCGAGTACTCGACAGAGGGTTAGAGGCTCGCCGAAAAATAGTGGGAGGCAAGAATTGAATTTGCAATATTCGTTCAATTACTCGCCATACGCGCTCATTTAAATATTGGACTAATATTTAAATTGTTGTTTTAATAAACAGTTGGACTGTATTATACTTGATTATATATAATTGGATTATATTAATCAATATATTTGAATTAATTAATTTCAGTTTACAGTTGATTTTATAATTGGATTATAGTAATCAATGTAATTGAGGTTAATTAATTTGGATTATATTTGATTATATAGTTGGACTATTATAATCATTATAATATATATAGTACCACTAATCGTTGATTAAATAGTTGGACTATTGTAATCAAGATAAAATTGAAAAGTTGGATATCTAAAATATAATCTGGGATTAAAATATTTTAAATGATTTAATTTTCAAATTGGGAATAAATAATAGGTTATTTTATTTAATAAAATAACTTATTATACCTTAAGCCCAAAATTAAGCAAAATAAGTAGAGCATAAAGTCTTTGGAAGATTTATGTGATGATGACTTTAATGCTTAATTTAATATACTTGTCATAAATCTAATTTTAGATTTAAGAAGTAATAAAATTGCAATTTATAATTCTTGGAGAATTAATTGACTATTCTAGAGGAGATAAAGTCAAAGTTTGCAATTGGGCATGTAGCACGAGGTACACATCGTTTCGATATTCCGAAACCCAAGGCTGTTGGTAAATTCTAAGGTCCCAAGATCAAACAAGACATGAAATTATGTGTGAACACATCAACGGAGGTAGCGGAATACTCACATTGATCGGTAGAGTCGATTTGGAGATGATTCAAGCCCAAAACGCACTGCCTTGGTAAGCTTACTGCAACCAGTCCATGCTCACTGCAAAACAGAAATTTGAGTGAAGAAATGGAGCTCCCAGCTCCGTTGGATGGATCCCGGCTCATGGTCGAACCTCCCTACCACCTTCGCAAGACTTGTAAGTGTGCTAGCACTTGATTTCTCACCATGAGAAACCACTCTTGCTTCCCTTTAGCTCACGCCCAAACTGGTTCCAAACCAGTGAACACTTTGCTCAAATGGGCGTGAGAGATGAGAGAAAATTTGAGAGAGAAGAAGTTGTGTTATGTTAATTAAAATGATTTACCAAAAATCAATTTATATTTATGCCATAATTTATTAAATTAATAATAAAATTATGACACATAACATGCAATGGCTTAGAGTATAAAACACTCAATTTCCATGCAATAACATTGAGTGCATGGTACACAATCTACATGCAATGACATTGAGTACAATGTACACAATCTACATGCAAAGCATTAGAATGACATGTGTCATGTGGGCCCCACACGTTTCCAAATGAAAGTGGGCCCACGTGCACTCACGCGTTCGGGTTCGATATTTCCGAAATACCGAGCTTACGTCGCGACGTTAATTCAATCGAATTTAAATAAATAATTGCCCCCGGCGAAATTATTATTTACGTCGCTAACGAATTAATTCTTAATTAACTCGTTTGCCCGAATTAAAATCTGATTTTAATTCCGCGTCGAAATCTAATTTCGTCTAATATATCGAATATATTAATACATCGATTAATTCCGAATTAATCGTTCTCTCTCTTTAGACGACATTTTATCCCGGATAAAATATCTCCGTTATTAATCCTAGATTAATTTTCTCTCTCTTCTATATAATCCCAGATTATTCAAGAGTGCGAGTTGTGCGTCATCGGTGGATTATCGGGAAGCGACCCATGAGATCCCCGGATAATCTGGCAGTAAATACGGTCGTCGGAGTATCCGAATCACGTACGTACCAAGTACTACGTTCTACCGATTTACGAGACAAGGTCGACTCCTAGCAAAGCACCAAGTCTTCCCAAGTTCTCCGGACATATTCATCAAAGAATATCTAGATCTGTATCAAGCGTAGTATACAATTGTATTGTGCATATCGGCCCAGTATCGGATAATCACGTGCTAGGGCTGGGGCTGGATAAGTGTCTGCCCCGTCCGAAACACATATCGGATGTCTGGTAACTAGTCTCTATAATCGGATATTCATGACCTGGTCATAATATCACGATTGGATGCGCATCACTTTAAGAGCACTAATACCGTATCCTGCGTGACATCATCTCCATTATGACTGGAGTGACACTTCCGTCTTGACATCACATCCAATACACTACGATTCTCTGATAAACCCAGAATAGGTGAACACAGAACCAGTTAAGATCCCCCACCACCAAAACTAAAGTTTATCGATTGTCGTAAGTATTAGCGATGTAAGTCTCAGGTTAAGACTATACACACCTACCTTGATTTCGGCCTCCCATAGACACCTAGTCATAATACCAATGGGATTCGAAGGGTCTATCCAGAGCGAAGCTGTTTCCCGTACCATCGGTGAAACACGACCTCCTATCGCACTTGCACAAGTATCCAATACTTATATATATGAGAACTATGCCGTTGTGCCCTCACAACGCGCACAAGTGCAATACTAGTCTATTCCGCATTATCGATGTCCAGTCTCGATAATACTACGACTAGGGATATTTAATGATTAAACCTTTGGGGACTGATACTGTCTCATATCATTCTCAGTCCAGGAACTAATCATAGGGACCTCTCTTCATTTATATATCTATGGTGATCTAATCACAAACGATGAGAGTGCAATTTCCTTATTACATAGTTAATTTGCTACAACAACACAATGATCTGTGCAAATAGTGACGCTATGGTCATATTATCCAACAAAGGCTTGGCCAAAGGTTTGTGAAATATTGAAAAGATAATTGACATATCCCAAAGTGACTACCATTTGGATATGGAAGACACGAAGGAATTAAAGAAAGGGCGAGGCTCTAACTTTAAAAATATTTGTCAAAGTTATGTTCACTACTAGTATTGAAATTGGATTTTAAATACTTAGTGTGGTACATAAAATATATGTATTGATGTGCAGAATCCGCTATGAGCTGGATACTGACTTCAAGCCGAGATTTCTCTGGGAATCGAAAACGGGACGAAAGTCGCTGTTTCGACCGTAGATACCTAAGTTTAGGAACTACCCTTTGGGTATATACTTAAATTAGGAACTGTTATAATGTAACTAGTTTGACTAGAGACATTATCTCTATATCAGTGTTTAATCCGTTGCGGATAAAACCTTTATATTATAGAACACTAAGTGTTTTATTATATAAAGATGATACTGAGATAAATACATTAGATGTAAATAGCAGAATTTATATTTTGAATATAATTAAAATCTCAAACATATAAAATGACAAATAAATAAGCTCAAATTGATTTGATCAATAGAGACTTATTTGTGGCATTGATGTCTGGGACACAATTATAAAAGACTCGTATATCCACACTTTTGAAGAATGGGTACCAGGACTGATTTGACTATTCAAATAAAGTCTACGAATCTAGTTTATTAGGTAAAGTACCTAAAATACTATTTACTTGGTAATAGTATAAGGGCCACCGACCTATTAGCCCTATTAATGGTGAAGTAAGTGGGCCCATATCTAGCTAGGCTAGATGTGAACATGAATATTTCGTGACCTTAAACGGATGTGGCATCACGTTATGGTTATGTGTTTCTTTTGAAGAACACAAATCGGAAACTTTTAGAGTTTCGACACGAAATAGACAAACAGATCGGCTATAGTATTATACCATCATGGTAAGACCGTAATGGAAAATACTTAAGTAATAAGTTTCTTATATACTTGAAAGAGTATAGTATTCTTTCAAATGAGGACTCCTCTCGAAACACGTCAAAGTGACGGTGTGTCCGAACGGATTAACCGAATCATGTTAGACATGATAAGGCTAATCATGAGTTGCTTGAGCTACCATTTCCTTCAATGGATAAGTTTTAACAGTGCAATAACTTATTAGAATAAGGTTCCATAATAATCTGTTTGACAGATTACATATTAGATATGAACAGGAAAGAAACCGGGTTTCTCATTCCTGACAATTTGGGTATGCCAGGCATAACGTTTGGATGATACCAAACTAAGGACCCAAATTGGATAAGTGCCAATATAAGTTATCCTAAGGGAAACCATAAGTATAGTACTTATAAATCTCACATGAGAACAATGTGATTGTTGCTCACCATGCGGTTTTTCCTGAGCGGAATACCGATATGCAGTGGTCAGTGGGAGGATAGTGATACTCGATGAAAATCGGAGTAATACTGTTCAACGCACGAAGTCCTTAATGGAACACAAATAGTTCATCAATGATGAATCTGTACCATTAATCTTCGAATACACAAGAACTGAGTAGATCCGATAGAGTCAGAAAACGACCTGGGCTATGGGTTTCTGATCTAACCTCATAAAGATGTCAATCTTATGAAGGTATAACCAACCGACTACGTTTTAAGGAAGTGATACAAGGTATCAACTCCAATTATGGCAAAGTGCCATATAATCCGAAATGGATTCCATGTATGTCACCAGTTTGGATACTAGTTGATGTACCACAAGGCATTGTGCCTAATGGTACTTAAAAGTCTTCTAGGAAGACATACATGAATGTCAACATACCAACGTACAAAGCGGGCTTTTGACGGAAAGGTATCGTTATCAACATTGTGTTAATACGGTTCAACCTTTTACCTGTTGCCATGGTAAATCCATTTTGAAGATGCTTGTTGATAACTGCATATTTCATTTATGAAATGTGTCAGTTGCAGATCAAAATCGCTTTCCTGAAAAGGAAACCTTTTGGAGGATGCTTACAACATCCTGACGATTTTGTATAACCGACAAACAAGGTTTGCGGGTTATTCGATCCATGTTTGGATTGAAATAAGCATAAGGTTCTTGGAACTGACGTTTTGAAATAATCATAATGGTTTATGATTTGACTCAAAACGAAATAATTCTTGTGTATATAAGGAGTTTAGTGGGAGGGCACTGACAATGAAATTCCCATAAAGCAATCGGTGAAAGCTTGGCTTTCATAAGAAATTCTCCGTAGAATTCTGGGGAGTAACAACCTTTATTCAAGGAAAAACGATCTACTGGGATAGATTTGGAGTTGTTAACACTCTCTGGGATATTGTACATTTAAAATGTACTCGATATGGTGTCTCATACGCTTTGAGCATATGGAGTCACAATCAGGACAATCCAAGTGATAGTCATTGGATTGAAGTTAATGACATCTATTAGTATCTTAGAGAACTAAAAATGCTGTCTTAAATTATGGAGTAGGAGAACTTGAAGTGACTAGGATCACTGCTGCAAGTTTCCAAACCGGTAAATACTGCTGTACTATAAAGTTTGAATAATGGGACAGTAAGCTGGAAATCCTCCGAGCAAGATAACTGTTGCCGAATAAACAACAAATGCGGATTATTGCTGCAGCTGAGGCAGCAATAGAAGCCATTTGGATCGAAAATAAATCTAATTAGATTAGATATAGTTCTTTTAGCAGCTGAGCTAGGTGTCAGCACAGGCTAAAGAATTAATGGTCTCATCGACGATCCAAATATATACTTCTATATTCATCTGATTCATTCGGATCATACATCGTGGCGATGTGATGATCGTATAAATCGCGTCAGAAGATAATTACGCAAATCCGCTGACGAAAACCTTTCCTCAGCAATTTGAGCGAACCGTACATAGTTCGGGTGTGGGACACTCGAGTGACTGGCTATGTGCCAAGTGGGAGATTGTTGGACAAAATGACCCATAGCGTCACTATTTTCACAGATCATTGTGTTGTTGTAGCAAATTAACTATATGACAAGGAAATTGCACTCTCATCATTTGTGATTAGATCACCATAGATATATAAATGAAGAGAGGTCCATATGATTAGTTCCTGGATTGAGATGATATGAGACAGTATCAGTCCACGAAGGATTAATCATTAAATATCCCTAGCCGGAGTATTATCGAGATAGGACATCGATAATGCGGAATAGGCTAGTATTGCACTTGTGCGCGTTGTGAGGGCACGACGTCATAGTTCTCATATATTTAAGTATTGGATACTTATGCAAGTGCGATAGGAGGTTGTGTTTCACCGATGGTACGGGAAACAGCTTCGCTCTGGATAGACCCCTCGGAATCCCATTGGTATTATGACTATGTGTCTATGAGAGGCCGAAATCAGGGTAGGTGTGTATGGTCTTAACCTGAGACTTACATCGATAATACTTACGATAATCGATAGACTTTGGTCTTGGTGGTACAGGGCTTTAACCGGTTCGGAGTACACCACTTTTGGGTTTATCAGAGAGTCGTAGTGTATTGGGTGTGATGTCAAGACGGAAGTATCACTTCAGTCATATTGGAGATGATGTCACGCAGGATACGGTATTAGTGCTCTTAAGTGCTGCGCGGCCATCGGGATATTATGACAAGGTCATGTATATCCGATTATAGAGACTAGTTACCAGACATCCGACATGTGCTTCGTACGGGGCAGACACAAATCCAGCCCCAGGCCTAGCACGTGACTATCCGATACTGGGCCGATATACACAATACTACGGTATACTACGCTTGATACAGATCTATATATTCTTGTAAGAATATTTCTGGAGAATTGGGTAGGCATGGCGCTTTGCTAGAAGCCAACCTTGTCTTGTAAATCGGTACAAACGTAGTACGAGGTACTTACGTGTTCGGATAGTCCGACGACCGTATTTACTGCCAACATATCCGGAGATCTCATGGGTCGCTTCCTGAAGATTCACCGATGACGTATGACTCGCACTTTAATTAATCTGGGATTAATTAGAAGAGAGAGAAAATTAATCTGGGATTAATTGCGGAGATATTTTATCTCGGATAAAATATCGTTAAAGAGAGAGAATGATTAATTTGGAATTAATCGATAAAATAATATATTCGATATATTATAAGAAATTGGATTTCGACGCGGAATTAAAATTAGATTTTAATTCGGGCGAACGAATTAATTTAGAATTAATTCGTTAGCGATGTAAATAGTGATATCGCTAGGCGTAATCATTTAATTACGACGCAACAGAAAATTGTTAATTTGGAATTAGCGAACCCGAGCCCGGGATTATTTGCGAGGGCATTCGCATTTCGAATTCGAGTGCGGCACGCAAATCAAATCGAGCGTCAAATCGCTAGTCACATCAAGCGTCAAATCAAATGTCACTTTGAGTGATGTGACATGTTGTCACTTGATTTGAGTGATTGATGTAGAAGTTGAAAAAGCAACTTTTGCTTTTTGCTTTTTGACTTTAGCATTTAAGGAAAAGTAAAAATATATGGTAAATGGTTTTTAATTTTGAATAAATATAAAAACCTATTACATTTTATTTTTCTTTCACTTTTTTCTCTCTCACCTTTTACGCATCTCTTCCTCTCCCTCTCTTTTCTCTCCTTCTTCCACTTCGGCTTGGAGCCGATTTCTTCTCCAAAAATTTCTGGTTTGACCGAAATTTTGAGAAGCAAATGAAGAGGAGTAGTGCTAGCACACACATGGGTTATATTATGGTGATAGGGAAACGAATTTGTGAGCTTGGAAAGCTTGAAGCTTGGGGCTTCAATGGAGTCTTTCATGGCCGATTTTTGGAGCATCAAAACACCCCCCCGTGCAGTCCACTGCAGTTCAAGAAGGCCCAAAACCGAGCTTGATGGAGGCAGAAACATGAAGTGCGAATTTGGTCCATCTTTGATGCATCTCTACTGATCCATGTGAGTTTTTCCGCACCTCATTTGGTTGTATTCTACTCGTTTTTATGCATGATTTATGATCTTGGGACTTGATTGAAACTCAACACCAACATGACTAACAGCGAGCTAGATGCTGAAATTCTGGAATGTATCAACTATCTTGACAAACCATTTCGTTTCAAATCGAAACCACAACTGGAATTTCTGGAACACCAAAAAAGACCAAATCAAGCCCTCAATTGAAGAACCACCACATGGAGCTAAATTTACTCCTGAACCATCTCAGGTATGCTTTCTTAGGAAACTCTTCTGAATTACCTGTGATTATTTCTTTTTCGCTAACATTAGAGTAGGAAGAAAAGTTGTTGAGACTTTTACGAGAACACAAGAAAGCCATTGGCTGGACTATAGCAGACATTCGAGCATTAGTACATCATTTTGCATGCACAAAAATTCTGATGAATGACGAGTACAAACCTATAGTGGAGCATCAACGAATACTAAATCCAATCATGAAGAAGGTCGTGAAGAAAGAAATCATCAAATGGTTGAATTCAGCATCATCTACCATATCTCTGATAGCACTTGGGTAAGTCCTATGCAGTTTGTACCAAAGAAATGAGGAATTATTGTAGTCACAAATGAAAAGATTGAGTTGATTCCAATAATAACGGTGACTGGATGGAGAGTATGCATGGACTACCGGAAGCTGAACAAAGCAACAAGGAAATATCATTTTCTGATGTCATTCATTGACCATATGCTAGACAGACTGACGGGACATGAGTTATATTACTTTCGGGATGGATACTCAGGGTACAATCAGATTGCCATCGCCCTAGAAGACCAGGAGAAAACCACTTTTACATGTCCATATGGTACTTTTGCTTTTCGCATGATGCCATTTGGACTATGTAATGCTCTTTCCATATTTCAGCGTTGCATAATGGCCATCTTCTCGGACATGATGGAATAAAGTATGGAGGTTTTCATGGATGATTTCTCTGTGTTTGGAGATTCTTTCGACCATTGCTTCTAAAATCTGGAACAGGTGCTACAAAGATGTGAATATACTAACCTAGTACTCAACTAGGAGAAATGCCACTTCATGGTGTATGAAGGCATTGTTCTTAGACATCGGATCTCACAAAAGGGAATCGAGGTAGATAAAGCAAAGATTGAAACAATTGAAAACTACCTCCACCAACAACTGTAAAAGGGATTCGGAGCTTTCTTGGATATGCTGGCTTTTACAGGAGATTTATCAAAGACTTCTCAAAGATTGCTAAACCTCTATGCAATCTTTTGGAGAAAGACGTGCCTTTCAACTTCACCAAAGAATGTCGCGAAGCTTTTGAGATCCAAAAACTAAGCTGGTTTCTGCTCCCATCATAGTAGCACCAGACTAAACCCTTCCATTAGAGGTGATGTGCGATGCTAGTGATTTTGAAATCGGCGACGCTGTTCCAGGCTCGCGGCCCGTTTGGGAGTACGGAGTAGCCCATGGGGACTAAACCAGAGAAATAAATGGTGTCGCCACCCAGTATGAACTGGGAAATGATTTAAGGCCGCACTCACCCCTCACAAGGGAAGACCTCAAATCGTTGAGTTCAGAATGGTCCCTTACTTATGCCACTTATAATGAAGGATTTGTGCGATAATCTAACTGACTCTACACAACATTCATGCGTAAGGACAACCTACATCTAAGTTCGCATACATAAAAGTAAAACCTATATCTAAGTTTGCATGCATAAAAGTAAGTCGGAACAACGACAAACATACAATTTCACAAGCATATTAAATTGATAAGTGCGGAATAATAAATATTTAACCAAAGAATTTGGTCGTTTTCAATGTAGGACTTGGCATACCCGGTTGTACTTATTTCATGTCCAACCAAGCATGTCATTTCTAGGTCTTACCTTTTAAGTCGCTTCTCAGGAGTGCGTTGGGACGTCGCCGGAAGGGTTAGTGTTTTCGCTATTTTCACTGGTTTACTGTTTCCACTATTTTCACTGGTTGTTTTCTCTGTTTTCACTTGCTGTTTTCGCTCGATGTTTTCTACATTTTCACTCACTGTTTTCAGGCTATTTTCTGTGATTTTGTTCACTATTTTAGGGGACTATTTTGGGTTATTTTCTGGACTGTTTTGTGGACTGGTTTGGGGTCGGTTTGGACTATTTCGGGTGTGATTTAGGGATTGGTTTGGGTCAGTTTCTTGTTCGGTTATTGGGCTTATTTGGTCTCGGCTTTGCTAGGTTTTGCGTTTGGTTAAGGGGTAAGATTTTGTGGCTTAATGTTGTTATTTTCCATTCGGTTAAGGGATATTTATGGGGCTATGTTTGTTGCGTCAGTGGAGGGGCTGAGTGGCTTAATTTGTGTGTATGTTCATTGGTGATGAGGGTCGATTTGGGGTTGATCTGTGTGTGCCGTGTGAGCTGATGAGAGGTGTGCACTGGATGATTACCGAGAGAAGTTGGCCAGTTTATGCGTGGCGTGCATGGTCTGTGTGAGGAAATTGCGTGATGTCTGGTTGCATGGAGTGAGAAGTGAGGGTCTTTGGTCCACGTATGCATGGTGGTAGTTTGTGGAATCTTTGAGTGGTTTGGCTGCGTGCGTTTATAGCTTGGGTACGTGAAAGTCGTGGGATTTTATTGTTTTATGTAAAAGGGCAGTGTGGAGCCAGAGTTTTTTTTGGGTTTGTTGTTGTTGTTTCATATAGAGAGAGATGATGGAGAGAGAGATAAGACTTAGGGTTTATGTCGAGAGTGGATTTGGTGGGGGCTTAAGGCGTGAAGAGAGAGAGCAGAGGACTGTTAGGGTTTCTAGTTTTCATGCGCAAGTGAGGAGAAGAAGGAGTCAATGGCCGTGTATGAAGCTAGGGTTTTTTTTATGGTTCTTCCATGAGTGAGAGAGTGTAGAGGTGAGGGAGGCATGTAGAGTTCACTGGTTTGCTGTTTTATTGTTGCTTGTGATGATCATGGGCGTGGGTTGAAGGGCATGAGTGAGCTGGCTGAGTATGGTGTTGCGTGAAGGGACTGAGGTATGTTTTACGTGAGGGTTCGCTGCATGGTCAGTGGGCTTGGAAGAAGAGAGAAGCAGGTGGCCGAGTGGTTGATTTTTAGGGTTTATTATTTTGTAAGGGACGTGAGGGTTTATGAGAGAGAGGATATGAAAGAAGGATGCTATAGGGTTTATTGCCGAGAGGAGAGAGGTGAGAGGGGAAGGAGAGCCATGGCTTATGGTTTTTATTTTTGTGTGTTGTATATTGAGAGTCTAGGTAAGAGAGGGTGTGGTTTATGTCTCTTTTATAGGAGAGGGTTATGATTGTCCTTGTATGGGTAGGAAATGGAGATTGTGTGATCACAGGGGAGATTTAATTAGTTTGTTATAAGGAAATGATTTCTTTAATTTAGGAAGGTGATTTGATTTGATTTATTTAATTTGGGCATGTGATTTAATTAGGAATGTGATTTATTTAATTTGGAAGGTGATTTATGGGATTGGATTTGATTTTATTTAGTTTAGGCATGTGATTTTATTTAATTGGGAAGGTGATTTATGGGATTTTATTTGATTTTATTTAGTTTAGGCATGTGATTTAATTTAATTTGGAGGGTGATTTGATTAGATTTCTTTAATTCGGGAAGGTGATTTGTTTATATTTCAACATGTGTTTAATGTGTGGATTTATTATTTTGGATGGGATGGGCGTTGTGGGACACAGGAATCTGGACGACGCATGCTGTCCCGGGCTCGCGGCCCGGTCGGGAGTACGGAGTAGCCACGAGGGACTAAACCGGAGAATAATGGAGTCGCCACCCGGTGTGAACCGGGAAAATGAGATTTAAGGCTGCACTCACCCCTCGCAAGGGAAGACCTCAAACCGTTGGGTTCGAAATGGTCCATTACTCATGTCACTTGTAATGAAAGGATTTATGTAATAATTTAATCAGGCTTAAATAGCACTTATTTCCAAGAGTATCATGCTTCTAAATTCACATGTACAAAATAAAACTTACACATATACTTCACATATAAGATTGCATGCTTGGAAGTACATCAAATGAGAGACAAACATACAACTTCATTGGCATATATATTCAAGAAAACACAAGCACACATACTAACCACACAAGCATACATCTGAGCACCTCCTCAAGTGGTACGTGGAATTGTATCCCAAGTACAGACCGTACTACTGTCCATTCGGAATCAGCTACGGAATTTATATCTGGGTTTCCATCCGATATACCACAAGAAATAATACTCAAATGTTATCTTGACATAGGTATATGAATTGTAATACATTAAACACATTGTATTCATACATGTGGGGATAGCTACTAGGAAAACTATGTATGAAATCTGATGGAAAGGACTCAGTTCAGTGGGTGCGCGTTCGCGTAGCGTTTGAAAACGCGTTCGAACGGTAAACAGAAGGTTCGCGTTCATGTAGCATTCGAGAACGTGTTCGAACGGAACCAGACCTGATGCATGATGAGACTAAGAAAGTGCGTGTACATTCGCGTAGTGTCCGAGAACGCGTTCGAACGGTAAATAGAAGGTTTGCGTTCGTATAGCGTTCGATAACGCGTTCGAATGGAACCAGACTTGATGCATGATGAGACTAAGAAAGTGCGTGTGCATTCGCGTAGCGTTCGAGAACACGTTCGAACGGTAAATAGAAGGTTCGCGTTCGTGTAGCGTTTGAGAACGCGTTCGAACGGAACCAGACCAGATGCATGCAACACAAAGAATAAAAACAACAATGTCAAGCTCAGTATGTCCGATTAAACGTATCTTGCATTCAACCGAACACACATAAACCGGCGCGGCAAAGTATCGTGGTAAAGGGCTTTAACCCCTCCCCATAGGGGATCTTTCATTGCACTTACTAAGCCCATGCGCTCGATTGAATCACGCATACAAAGAATTAAAAAACAATAATATCAGACTTAGTATGCCCGATTGAACGTATCTTGCATTCAACCGAACACACATCAACCGGCGCGGCAAAGCATCGTGGTAAAGGGCTTTAACCCCTCCCCATAGGGGATATTTCATTCCACTTACTAAGCCCATGTGCTCGATTGAATCATGCATACAAAGAATTAAAAGCAATAATATCAAACGTAGTATTCCCGATTGAACGTGTCTTGTATTCAGCCGAACACACATCAACCGGCGTGGCGAAGCATCGTGGGAAAAGGCTTTAACCCCTCCCCATAGGGGATATTTCATTCCACTTACTAAGCCCATGCGCTCGATTGAATCATACATAAATAAGCAACATGCAGAATTCAAGTGACGAACAATAAATAAATAAATCAAAGCAACATGAAATAAAAGAAGGTGTCGTTTACTCAAGCGGTACGTGGAGTTGTATCCCAAGTACAGACCGCACTACTGTCCATCGGATTGGCTACGGAATTTACGTCTGGGTTTCCATCCTATATACCACAGAGACGACACTCTTTCATTCATCCAATACCCACAACACGCATCATACACACACAAGATTCAACAAATAATTAAAATACAGTCAAAATAAATAACAAAAATCGAATAAAGATGAGTGTGGAAAGTACCCTCAGGTCTAACCTTTTAAGTCGTCTTCGGACTTGCGTTTCACGGAGATCGGAAGGGGTAAAAGCTCCTTATTCTTCCGGTTCTCTTCTTGTTGCTATTGCCGTGAGTGGTTAAGGCTCTTTGTGTTGTGATTTTTGTGTGAGTTATTGTATGAGCTAGAGGAGTGCATGTATTGGTTAGGGGTTGTTATATAGAGAAAGGCTAGGGCTTCACCTTGTCTCACAAGGAAGAGATTTTGACATTAAAGAGAGATCTGATTTGGTGTTAGACAAGGAAATCAAAGGATTTGATGGGGGACAAAATTTTTTTAGATTAGGAAGTCAATATCTTTAATTTCTTATGATTGATTTTAATTAGGCATGGCATCTTTTTAATTTAGTATGTGATTTTGTTTGGTTAGGAAGTTAATATATTTGATTTATCTTTATTAGGTATGATTATATTTTATGTTTTATTTAATTGGTAAATGGTTTAAATATTTTATTTAATATTTAATTAATTCCCCATGTGTTTCAAATGTGTTTTATTAATTGGGATGTGTTTTATGGCTTTGGTGGGCTAATTGGCTGGGGTGCGAGGCTAGCAGCAAAACCAAAAACACCGACGCCGTTCGAACGCCAATTAGAACGCTACACGAACGTCCGCAATCTGCCTAACGTTCGAACTGTTGAGTTTTTCTAAGGTCCCAAGATCAAACAAGACATGAAATTATGTGTGAACACATCAACGGAGGTAGCGGAATACTCACATTGATCGGTAGAGTCGATTTGAAGACAAATGAACCCAAAAAACGCACTGCCATGTAAGCCTACTGCATGCAGTCCACTGCCTACAAAAACAGAAAATTGAATGAGAAAACGGAGCTCCTAGCTTCGTCGGATGGATCCCGTCTCATGGTCGAACCTCCCTACCACCTTCGCAAGACTTGTAAGTGTGCTAGCACTTGATTTCTCACCATGAGAAACCACTCTTAGCTTCCCTATTGCTCACGTTTTTCTGGTTCAAAACCAGTGAGCATTGTGCCCATTTGGGCGTGAGAGAAGAGAGCATTTTAGAGAGATGAAATGTTTTGTGTGTTAATAAAATGATTTACCAAAAATCAATTTATATTTATGCCATAATATTTATTAAATAAATAATAAAATTATGACACAAAACATGCAATGGCTTAGAGTGTCAAACACTCAATTTCCATGCAATAACATTGAGTGCATTGTACACTATCTACATGCAAAGCATTAGAATGACATGTGTCATGTGGGCCCCACACGTTTCCAAATGAAAGTGGGCCCACGTGCACTCACGCGTTCGGGTTCGATATTTCCGAAATACCGAGCTTACGTCGCGACGTTATTCAATCGAATTTAAATAAATAATTGCGCCGGCGAAATTATTATTTACGTCGCTAACGAATTAATTCTAAATTAACTCGTTTGCCCGAATTAAAATCTAATTTTAATTCCGCGTCGAAATCTAATTTCATTTAATATATCGAATATATTAATTCATCGATTAATTCCAAATTAATCGTTCTCTCTCTTTAGACGACATTTTATCCCGATAAAATATCTCCGTTACTAATCCTAGATTAATTTTCTCTCTCTTCTATTATAATCCCAGATTATTCAAGAGTGCAAGTTGTGGTCATCGGATTATCGGGAAGCGACCCATGAGATCCCCGGATAATCTGGCAGTAAATACGGTCGTCGGAGTACCCGAATCACGTACGTACCAAGTACTACGTTCTACCGATTTACAAGACAAGGTCGACTCCTAGCAAAGCACCAAGTCTACCTAATTCTCCGGACATATCCATTAAAGAATATTAAGATCTGTATCAAGCGTAGTATACTAATGTATTGTGCATATCGGCCCAGTATCGGATAATCACGTGCTAGGGCTGGGGCTGGATAAGTGTCTGCCCCGTCCGAAACACATATCGGATGTCTGGTAACTAGTCTCTATAATCGGATATTCATGACCTGGTCATAATATCACGATTGGATGCGCATCTCTTAAGAGCACTAATACCGTATCCTGCGTGACATCATCTCCACTATGACTGGAGTGATACTTCCGTCTTGACATCACATCCAATACACTACGATTCTCAATATACCCGGCATTGGCGTACACAGAACTAGTTACAGTCCTAGACGACCTCAACTAAAGTATATCGATTGTCGTAAGCATTAGCGATGTAAGTTCTCAGGTTAAGACTATACACACATACCTTGATTTCGGCCTCCCATAGACACATATTCATAATACCAATGGGATTCCGAGGGGTCTATCCAGAGCGAAGCTGTTTCCCGTACCATCGGTGAAACACGACCTCCTATCGCACTTGCATAAGTATCCAACACTTATATATATGAGAACTATGCCGTTGTGCCCTCACAACGCACACAAGTGCAATACTAGCCTATTCCGCATTATCGATGTCCAGTCTCGATAATACTACGACTAGGGATATTTAATGATTAATCCTTCGTGGACTGATACTGTCTCATATCATCTCAATCCAGGAACTAATCATAGGGACCTCTCTTCATTTATATATCTATGGTGATCTAATCACAAATGATGAGAGTGCAATTTCCTTATTACATAGTTAATTTGCTACAACAACACAATGATCTGTGCAAATAGTGACGCTATGGGTCATATTATCCAACAATCTCCCACTTGGCACATAGCCAGTCACTCGAGTGTCTAACACCCGAACTATGTACAATTCGCTCAAATTGCTGAGGAAAGATTTTCGTCAGCGGATTTGCTTAATTATCGTCTGACGCGATTTACACGATCATCACATCGCCACGATGTATGATCCGAACGAATCAGATGATATAGAAGTATATATCTGGATCGTCGATGAGACCTTTAATTCCTTAGCTTGTGCTGACGCCTAGCTCAGCTGCTAACAGAACTATATCTAATCTAATTAGATTCACTTTCGACCCAAAGACTTCTATTGCTGCCTCAGCTGCAGCAATAATCCGCAATCGTTGTTTATTCGGCAGCAGTTATCTTGCTCGGAATATTTCCAGCTCACTGTCCCGTTATTCAAACTTTATAGTACCGTAGTTTTTAATTGTTTGGAAACTTGCAGTAGTGATCCCAGTCTCTTCAAGTTCTCCATCTCCATAGTTTAAGACAACATCTTTAGTTCTCAGAGATACTATCAGATGTTCTTAACTTCAATCCAGTGACTCTCACTTGGATTGACCTGATTGTGACTCCATATGCTCGAAGCGTATGAGACACCAGTACAAGTACATTTTAAATGTACAATTTCCGAGAGAGTGTTAACAACTCCAAATCTATCCCAGTAGATCTTTATTCCCTGAATAAAGGTTGTTACTCCCCAGAATTCTACGGAGAATTTCTATTGAAAGAATATCTATGAAAGCCAAGCTTTCACCAATTGCTTTATTGGGAATTTCATTGTCAGTGCGCTCTCCCACTAACCTCCTTATATACACAAGAATTATTTCGTTTTGAGTTAAATCATAAACCATTATGATTATTTCAAAACGTTAGTTCCAAGAACCTTATGCTTGCTTCAATCCAAACATGGATCGAATAACCCGCAAACCTGGTTTGTCGGTTATACAAAATCGTCAGGATGTTGTAAACATCCTCCAAAAGGTTTCCTTTTCAGGAAAGCGATTTCGATTTGTAACTGACATATTTCATAAATGAAATATACAGTTATCAACAAGCATCTTCAAAATGGACTTACCATGGCAACAGATAAAAGGTTGAACCGTTATTAACACAATGTTGATAACGATACCTTTCTGTCAAAAGCCTAGCTTTGTACGTTGGTATGTTGCCATCCATGTATGTCTTCCTTGAAGACGTATAATGTACCAATAGGCACAATGCTTTGTGGTACAACAACTAGTATCCAAAATAGTTGTTATACATGGAATCCACTTCGGATTCATGGCACTTTGCCATAATAGGGAGTCGATACCTCGTATCATTTCCTCAAAATGTAGTCGGATGGTATACCTCCATAAGATTGACATCTTTATGAGGTTAGAGCAGAAACCCATACCCTAGGTTGTTTTCTGACTCTATCCGATCTACGAGTTTCTTGTGTATTTGAAGGTTAATGGTATAGTTTCATCATACATGAACTATTTGTGTTCCATTAAGGACTTCGTGCCTTGAACAGTATTACTCCGATTTTCATCGAGTATCACTATCCTCCCACTGACCACTGCTTATCGGTATTCCTCTTAGGAAAACCGCATGGTGAGCAACAATCACATTGTTCTCATGTGAGATTTATAAGTACTATACTTATGGTTTCCCTTAGGATAACCTATATTGGCACTTATCCAATTTGGGTCCTTAGTTTGGTATCAACCAAACGCTATGCCTGGCATACCCAAATTATATCAGGAATGAGAAACCTCGTTTCTTCCCTGTTCATATCCTATATGATATCTGTCAAACAGATATATATGGAACCTTATTCCAAATAAGTTTTGCACTGTTATACATATCCTGTTGAAGGAAATAGTAGCTCCGAGCGACTCGTGATAAACCTTATCATGTCCAACAAAATTCGGTTTTAGTTCAGACACCCCGTCTATCCGACGTGTCTCGGGAGGAGTCCTCACATGAAAGAACACCGTACTCTTTCATGTACGTATGAAACTTACTGCTTAAGTATTTACCAATACGGTCTTACCGCAGCGGCATAATACTACAGCCGATCTGTTTGTATACTTCGTGTCGAAACTCAAAGTTTCGTATTTGTGTTCTTCAAAAGAAACACATAACCATAACGTGATGCCACATTCGTTAAGGTCACGAAATATTCATGTTCACATCTAGCCTAGCTAGATATGGGCCCACTTACTTCACCATGAATAGGGCTAACAGATCGGTGGCACTTTTACTATTACCAAGTAAATAGTATTTTAGGTATTATACCTAATAAACTAGATTCGTAGACCTTATTTGAATAGTCAAATCAGTCCTAGTACCCACTCTTCAAAGTGTGGATATACGAGTCTTGTTTAATTGTGTCCCAGACAACAATGCCACAAATAAGTCTCTATTGATCAAATCAATTTGAGCTATTTATTTGTCATTTTATATGTTTGAGATTTTATTTATATTCAAAATATAAATTATGTTATTTACATCTAATGTATTTATCTCAGTATCATCTTTATATAATGAAACACTTTAGTGTTCTAGAATATAAAGGTTTTATCCGCATCGGATTAAACACTGATATAGAGATAATGTCTCTAGTCAAACTAGTTACATTATAACATTTCCTAATTTAAGTACATACCCAAAGGGTAGTTCCTAAACTTAGGTATCTGCGGTCGAAACAGCGACTTTCGTCCCGTTTCCAATTCGCAGAGAAATCTCGGCTTGAAGCCAGTATCCAGCTCACAGCGGATTCTGAACGTCAATACATATATGTATTATGTACCACACTAAGTATTTAAAATCCAATTTTAATACTAGTAGTAAATATAACTTTGACAAACATTTTTAAATTCAGAGCCTTGCCCTTTCTTTAATTCCTTCGTGTCTTCCATATCCAAATGGTAGTCACTTTGGGATATGTCAATTATCATTTCAATATTTCACAAACCTTTGGCCAAGCCTTGGGTTTCGGAATATCGAAATGATGTGCACCTTGTGCAACTTGCCCAATTGCAAACTTTGACTTCTCTCCACTAGAATAGTCAAATCAATTCTCTAAGAATTATTAATTGCAATTTAATATTTTTAAATCTAAAGATAGATTTATGATAAGTATAATAATTAAGCACTAAAGTCATCATCACATAAATCTTCCAAAGATTTTATGCTCTACTATTTGCTTAATTATGGGCTTAGTCATAATAAGTTATTTAACCTATTATTTATTCCCAATATGAAAATTAAATCATTTAAAGCATTTAATCCAATGATTATATATTTTAAATATTCAACTTTTCAATTCTTTCTTGATTTCAATAGTCCAACTATTTAATCAATTTAATAATGTACTATTTATTATAATGATTACAATAATCCAATTATTTAATCAACTATAATTTTAATATTATTATTATAATCCCATTATAAAATCAACTATCATTTAATTCAATTATATTGATTACTATAATCCAATTACAAAATCAACTATATATTGAATGAGTTTGTATATAGTCCAACTATATATATTTTTAAAACAACATAAAATATTAGTCCGACTAATACTTTTGATTAATATGACGAGTAAAATAAAATGAGCGTGTTTAGCGAGTATTCGAACGAAAGTTGCAAATTCAATACTTGCCTCCAACTATTTTTCGTCGAGCCTCCAACCCTCTGTCGAGTACTCGGGAAACCGTGTTTCCTAGTGGGCTAGGATCCCGTTAAATATCACACAATCTTGACTTTGGCCAACAAATTGTATGATAATTAACTAGGTAGATCTCGAAGATCAATTGGATCTAATCCAACTCCTAGATCCAGTAGGTGGACATCCAAGTCCTAAACATATATCTTATATATGCCTATATATCCAATATATAGCCTAACCTTTTTCCTCTGAATCAACTAGGCCTTGGCTTTGGCACAACAAACCTAGTGATCCCAGTCAAGCGCGGACCCATTGACATGGAAGCTTCGTAATCAATGTCGTTGGACAAGAAGTGGTCTTGACTTTGGCCAAAAACCACAAGTTGGACAAGACACAATATGGAACAAAGCCTCTGATTAAAACACATCTTTGAAGGACAAGGGCTTGACTTTGGCCAACAACCCCTGCCAATCTAGGATCTTGAGTAAGAATCACTCAATGGAAGGAAAAACGCATGATATTTGATGAGGGCTTTTTCGCGTGCAAATTGGCTACCAATTTAATTATCTATGTTAAGGTCTCATCATCATACACCCTTAAACATGCATTCTAAATACATAATAAAGCGAGTATGAAAATAAATAATAATGATATGCGGATGGATACTTAACACATTGATCCTAGATCAAATCTCTCCCTTTCTCACTCAAGCTAGCACTAGTATTACTTCTACCCGTTACACTACACTTCTAAAGAAACCTCATATATATAGAGGGGAATAGGTGAGAAGAGAATACAAAGAGAAAGAAGGTGATAAGGCTGGACACGCAGGTCCAATTTAATAAATCGAATTTATTACAACAATTTCTAAAATTGCCCACCCGACTAATATCCATCCGATATACATTATTCATTCAACACAACCACGTATTCACACACATAAGCATGCTATCAATCAATCTAATCAAATTAATTAATCTGATAATTAAGTGATCATCCAATGTTCAAACAACGATTTGATTTTTGTTCGAGTCAAACTCGTTTTTGCGAATAAGTACTCAAAGTACGAATTCATGAATTAAATTAAACTACATCATTAAATCTAATTTAACATGTATTTAATACTAATTCACTATTCAATTCAAAATTAAATATTACACTTTTATTTAATAAACCTTTTACGATTTAAATTCCAAATCTAATCGTAACGCGTCTCAAAGACCGATTAACGTCCAACGTCAATTCAATTAAAGTCCAATGGGCTTTTGATTGATTTCTTAAGGCGTGGACTTTTGGTCAACTCGGGTCAAACCGATAACCAAAGTCCAATCCGGGATTTACCCCATAAGCCCATAAATCAATCTTGGCCCATTAGGCCCAATTGAACATTAAAGGTTCATTAGTCGCAATGGGCTTTATGGTTAAGGTTTTGGGCCCAATTGGATCCAATCCACTTGGCCTAAACCAAACTTGATAAATCAAGCCCAATAGGCCCAATTACAATATTAAATTCTAATTTCCAAAATTAGGCCCAATTAATTAAATCCAAAAATCCAATTTTCACAATTTAATTATCAAAAGTGCATTATATGATTAATCAACTAAATCAACATTTTTTAAAACACCAAATTAGTCTTATTAATCATATTCAATTCATTATCACATGTCAAACACACATAATGAAAAATCAAACCCATAAACATGCTTCAATGCTCTCAGCCAAGGAAGGGATTTTGTGTCCGATTTGGTTTCGATCCAATCGGACCTACAATCGACATTAAATCACCATCCGATTTGATTTTATACACATCCAATGTCACAAAATCAAAACACCAAGACATTAGGGCATAAGTCACATTCGGCCAACTCAAAGATTTTGGGGTTTTCGTCCAATTCGAAATCCAATCCAATTCGACTCAAATTAACGTTAACCTAATCGATTCTAACTCATCAAATGAATTAAAAAACAAAAAATCCAAGATCCCAAAAATCATTACACCATTCGGCCAAGGACTTAATTTTGGGGAAAATATTCCAAATCATTTTTTATCAAATTAGTCCAACCAAAATGAATTTAAACATGTTATAAGCATACTCAAACAAGCAATTTATTCAAATCATGCTCAAATCACATTTACCCAAATTTTAAACCCTACAAATTTCATGCTTGCAACATTAGCTCATGATGCCATTGTTGAGTTTTTCTAAGGTCCCAAGATCAAACAAGACATGAAATTATGTGTGAACACATCAACGGAGGTAGCGGAATATTCACATTGATCGGTAGAGTCGATTTGAAGACAAATGAACCCAAAAAACGCACTGCCATGTAAGCCTACTGCATGCAGTCCACTGCCTACAAAAACAGAAAATTGAATGAGAAAACGAAGCTCCTAGCTTCGTCGGATGGATCCCGTCTCATGGTCGAACCTCCCTACCACCTTCGCAAGACTTGTAAGTGTGCTAGCACTTGATTTCTCACCATGAGAAACCACTCTTAGCTTCCCTATTGCTCACGTTTTTCTGGTTCAAAACCAGTGAGCATTGTGCCCATTTGGGCGTGAGAGAAGAGAGCATTTTAGAGAGATGAAATGTTTTGTGTGTTAATAAAATGATTTACCAAAAATCAATTTATATTTATGCCATAATATTTATTAAATAAATAATAAAATTATGACACAAAACATGCAATGGCTTAGAGTGTCAAACACTCAATTTCCATGCAATAACATTGAGTGCATTGTACACTATCTACATGCAAAGCATTAGAATGACATGTGTCATGTGGCCCCACACGTTTCCAAATGAAAGTGGGCCCACGTGCACTCACGCGTTCGGGTTCGATATTTCCGAAATACCAAGCTTACGTCGCGACGTTAATTCAATCGAATTTAAATAAATAATTGCGCCTGGCGAAATTATTATTTACGTCGCTAACGAATTAATTCTAAATTAACTCGTTTGCCCGAATTAAAATCTAATTTTAATTCCGCGTCGAAATCTAATTTCATTTAATATATCGAATATATTAATTCATCGATTAATTCCAAATTAATCGTTCTCTCTCTTTAGACGACATTTTATCCCGGATAAAATATGTCCGTTACTAATCCTAGATTAATTTTCTCTCTCTTCTATTATAATCCCAGATTATTCAAGAGTGCAAGTTGTGCGTCATCGGTGGATTATCGGGAAGCGATCCCATGAGATCCCCGGATAATCTGGCAGTAAATACGGTCGTCGGAGTACCCGAATCACGTACGTACCAAGTACTACGTTCTACCGATTACAAGACAAGGTCGACTCCTAGCAAAGCACCAAGTCTACCTAATTCTCCGGACATATCCATTAAGAATATTAAGATCTGTATCAAGCGTAGTATACTAATGTATTGTGCATATCGGCCCAGTATCGGATAATCACGTGCTAGGGCTGGGGCTGGATAAGTGTCTGCCCCGTCCGAAACACATATCGGATGTCTGGTAACTAGTCTCTATAATCGGATATTCATGACCTGGTCATAATATCACGATTGGATGCGCATCTCTTAAGAGCACTAATACCGTATCCTGCGTGACATCATCTCCACTATGACTGGAGTGATACTTCCGTCTTGACATCACATCCAATACACTACGATTCTCAATATACCCGAATTGGCGTACACAGAACTAGTTACAGTCCTAGACGACCTCAACTAAAGTATATCGATTGTCGTAAGCATTAGCGATGTAAGTCTCAGGTTAACTATACACACCTACCTTGATTTCGGCCTCCCATAGACACATATTCATAATACCAATGGGATTCCGAGGGGTCTATCCAGAGCGAAGCTGTTTCCCGTACCATCGGTGAAACACGACCTCCTATCGCACTTGCATAAGTATCCAACACTTATATATATGAGAACTATGCTGTTGTGCCCTCACAACGCACACAAGTGCAATACTAGCCTATTCCGCATTATCGATGTCCAGTCTCGATAATACTACGACTAGGGATATTTAATGATTAATCCTTCGTGGACTGATACTGTCTCATATCATCTCAATCCAGGAACTAATCATAGGGACCTCTCTTCATTTATATATCTATGGTGATCTAATCACAAATGATGAGAGTGCAATTTCCTTATTACATAGTTAATTTGCTACAACAACACAATGATCTGTGCAAATAGTGACGCTATGGGTCATATTATCCAACACGAACGAAGTAACGAACGCAGCACTAACGAAGACAGTGAACTTGTGAAATGAACTTGATGACGTACTTATTCTGAATTTCCCATTCCGACCTCCGTTTCCCGCAATATCCTTAGCTAAAAAGGTAGTGCCTCCAACTGAGACTCATCATCGGGTTTCACATGCGAAAATGTGATGCCTACAGTCGCCCCCACTTTGATGGGACTTGTGCAGTGTGTGACTTTGAACAATCCTATCAAAGTTATGCAATGCATTTTCACTTACCTGGCTCGGCTGCTGCCTCGAGCTGAGTTGGTGTTGCAGCGGACCTCGATCCTGGGACGCGTCCCAATAATTGCAACCGACAACGTGGGCACCTCGACCCAATAACGCTGACAATAGGGACCTCGCCCTCGAACTGATGATGTAGTGGGTACCTCGACCCTGGGTACCTCGACTCGGAACTACAACTGACAACAGGGGCACCTCGACCCTGGGCACCTCGACCCAACACCGCTGACTATAAGGACCTCGCCCTCGAACTGATGATGTAGTGGGTACCTCGACCCTGGGCACCTCGACCCGGAACTAAAACTGACAATGGGGGCACCTCGACCCTGGGTACCTCGACCCAACACCGCTGAAATAGGGACCTCACCCTCGAATTGATGATGTAGTGGGTACCTCGACCCTGGGCACCTCGACCCGGAACTACAACTGACAACGGGGGCACCTCGACCCGGAACTACAACTGACAACGGGGGCCTCGCCCTCAAGCTGATATGGGCCTCGCCCTCGAGCCGACATGATATGGGCCTCGCCCCCAAGCAGATATGGGCCTCGCCCCTTGGGAATCATCCCAAAAACTGAAATTGCGCTGACGCTGCTTGGCTCATTTTTGCTGCTTTCTCCTTTCTTCAAACCTGCGAACACAAAACGAAAACAAACACGAAGAGAATGCAATGTTACGTGTATGCATGAATGATTTTCTTATTCCGTTGGGTTAGGTCTTCTGCTAATTCCCATGGTGACTGCTCAGTGTTCTCCCCCTCAGGCAAAGTATTGCTTCAATCTGTCTACGTTGATCGGCTCGGTGAACTCGTTTCCTTCCAAGTCTGATAACCTCACTGCCCCATTTCCCATTACCTTCTGCACTATGTAAGGTCCTTCCCAGTTAGGTCTGAATTTCCTCTCGGATCTGTCATCGACGGCCTCGACTACTTAAGTACCAAATCACCCTTTCTGATCTTGGTAGGACGCACTTTCTTGTTGAATGCCTGAGCTAGTCTCTTCTGATACAACTGCATGTGATACAAAGACTTCGTTCCTCTTCTCATCCAATAGTTCTAACTGATCAAACCTCTGTGCGGCCCAATCATGTTTCGGTAATTCTGCCTCTGTTGATACCCTCATAGACTGTATTTCCACTTCTACCGGCAATACTGCTTCCATTCCATAGACCAAAGAGTAAGGTGTGGCCCCTGTTGCTGTTCTTACTGATGTTCTATACCCCCACAAAGCATACGGTAATTTCTCAGCCCAATCTCTGCAATTTTCTGTCATCTTGGCTAAAATTGTCTTTATAGTCTTGTTGGCTGCCTCAACTGCCCCATTTTCCTGCGGCCTGTACGGTGAAGACTTGTGGTGGCCTATCCCATACCTCTGTAACATTGCCTTCGTCTCTCCTTGAAACTGGACCCCGTTGTCTGTCACTACATGATGCGGCATACCATACCGACAAATGAGGTTCCGAGCTACAAACTTTGCCATCTGCTTTGCTGTCTGTAACATTACGAATGATTCGGCTTCCACCCACTTCGAGAAGTAATCTACTGCCACTACTATGAAGCGATGCCCATTTGATGTATTCGGTCGAATTTCCCCAATCATATCAATCCCCCATGCAGAGAAAGGCCATGGCTCTGACAACCCGTGCAATTCTATGTGCGGTAAGTGATTCAAATTACCATGTGATTGACAGTCATGATAGTGCTTCACCATCTTCGCGCAATCTGTTTCCATGGTTGACCAATAAAAACCTTGTCTCACTATCTTACGGGACAGATTCAACCCGTTCATGTGCGGACCATATACCCCGGCTTGTATTTCTTCCATTACATACTGAGGTTATTCTTTTCTCAAACACTTCAACTGAATACTGTTTGCTTGACTCTTGTACAGTTCCCCTTTCAAAGTCACATACTGGGAAGCTAACTTCTGGATGGCTATTCTGTCTTTTCTGCATGCCCCTTCCGGGAGTTCACCATGTTCCAGATACCTCTGAATGTCATAATACCAAGGTTTACCGTCGTCGACCTCAACTTCCAGAATTATTTCTATCTCATAAACAGGTTTGCTTGCTGTTGTCAGTATCAACGGTCTCATCACTAACTTTCCTGGATTTTCCCAAGTTACTGCAAGTGTAGCCAATGCATCTGCCATCTGATTCTCTTCTCTCGGTAAGTGCTGAAACTTACACTCGGGGATAACCTGTACCAACTTTCTGAGGTGAAAAAGGTAAGGCTTCAACCGTTCTTCCTTCAATTCCCATTCTCCTCGCATCTGCTGGACTACCAACATAGAATCTCTGTAGACTTCCACACTCCCGGCCTTCAAGGCTATCAATGTTGTCAAACCAAAAGCACATACTTCATACTCGACCATGTTATTAGTCACTCTGAATGTCAACCTCTTGGATAAAGGCAAAGTCTCTCCTTCGGGGGTCACTATCACGATCCCAATTCCGGCTCCCTTGTAATTCACTGCTCATCAAAAAACATCTTCCATTTCTGAACTGTTATCGTTTGGATCTCTTCATCTGGAAATTCAAACTTATACAGATCCCCCTCAACAGGTTGGTTGCAATGCCAGAAACTCTGCTACTGCTCGCCCTTTGATCACTTTGGAGGTGAGATACTCAATGTCAAACTCTGTCAGCAATATCAACCATCTGCCCAATTTTCCCATTAGTGAAGGCACGAATAAAGATACTTCAGAGGATTTTCCTTTGCCACTACCTGGATCTTGTATGACTGGAAAGTAATGTCACAACTTTCTGGAAGCCCATACCACTGCAAGACAGATCTTCTCAACCTCCTGATATCAAGCCTCATACAGGAGCATCTTCTTACTCAGATAGTAAACGGCATGTTCTACCCCTGTCTCATCTGTCTGTACCATCATTTCCCCCAGTGCTTCTGATTCTATAGCCAAATACAATATCAAAGGTCTGCCCGGTCTCGGAGGTTTCAATACAGGTGGCTTTACCAAGTACTCTCTGATTCTGTCGAAGGCGGTCTGACACTGTTCATTCCATCTCACTGGCTGATCTTTTCTCAACAGTTTGAAGATAGGCTCACATACCGATGTCAACTTGGCAATGAACCGACTGATGTACTGAATCTTCCCCAAGAATGCTCTGACTTCTTTTTCTGTCTTCGGTGCAGGCATTTCTGTGATTGCCTTGATCTTTTCGGAGTCTACCTCTATTCCGCCCATTCGCACTGTATGACCAAGCAGTTTCCCTGATGTTACCCCAAACACACATTTCTTGGGATTAAGCCGCAGGTTGTATCTATCAACTCTCTGAAGGAACCTTTCCAGTGCTTCAATATGCCCAACTCTTGTCTCTAATTTCACCATCATGTCATCCACATACACCTCAATCTCTTTGTGCATCAAGTCGTGGAAAAGTGTAGTGGCCATCCGCTGATAAGCAGCCCCCGCATTCTTAAGCCCAAACAGCATTACCTTCTAACAATAAGTACCCCACTCGGTAACAAATGATGTCTTGTGTTTATCTTCCTCAGCCATAAGAACCTGATTGTAACCTGAAAACCCATCTGCAAATGAATACATAGCGGATAAAGCCGCGCTATCAACCAGAACATCTATATGCGGCAATGGAAAATCATCTTTCGGACAAGCTTTATTGAGATCTCTGTAGTCTACACACATTCTGACCTTCCCATCTTTCTTCGGTACCGGTACTATGTTAGCCAACCATTCAGGATACTTTACTACTTCCAGGAACCCCACATCTATCTGTTTCTTAACTTCCTCTCTGACTTTCTCAGCCCATTCTGGTCTCATCCGTCGGAGTTCTGTTTTACTGGTCTCATATGCGGATAAGTTGGTATTGTGTGTTGGGCAATGTTTCTGTCTAGCCCGGGCATGTCCACATAGGACCAAACAAACACTTTGGCATATCTGACCAACACTTCTTCTAGTTTCTCCCTCTCTTCGGAGGTTACTTCACTTGCAATCAGAATTTCCTTGGGGTTCTCAAATGTACCCAAGTTAAATGCAATAGTTCTGGCTGAACTGATGTCAAATATGCTTGATTCGTGTAGTGTAAATGGAAATGACTCAGGCAAGTAAGCAAAAAAGATGTCTTTATATTGGATAATGCGGAAGTACATTCAAACAAATCAGGAAGGTAAATGTCTTCATCATCTATAGACACTTCTTCCTTTGCAATCAGATCTTCCTCAGGCTTTTCGTCCTCCTCTCCCAGAGTCAGGCTCTCCAACTTCATCAGTTCTTCCTCCCAATTCTCTTATTCTTTCTCCACAATTTCTTAAACTATCAGCTTCTTACCCAACATATCCTGGAAGATCTCAAACCCAGGTACCACAATTCCATTAACTTCCACAGGCTCAGGCTCCCATTGATATCCTGAAGCTTTCACAAAACATTCCATCAGCTTCAGGCCCTTTTTCTTGACCTTTGGCTTTTCTTCATCAGACTTGTACCCCAAACCCTTCCGAGTAGTCTGTCCTCTGAAATCTGGAAAATTTTGAACCTTTACCCGGCTCAAACTTCATTTTCTCCATAATCCTAGCCACCCTAGGATCCACCCACTCCTCAAAAGTAGCTGACACCTGAAACCTCGTGAAAAGTTGTATCTCCAAGGCAGCAACGGCATTATCTAACTCAGCCCGGATGGTGACAACTTCTCCCTCATACGGGAACTTGATCATCTGATGCAAAGTGGAAGGCACGCCCCCAAGTTTATGAAACCAAGGCCTTCCCAACAATAAGGTGAAAGTAGTCGGGATGTCCAGTACTGTAATGAACTCGACCTCATCTTCAATCGGTCCTACCTTGACCATAGCCACAAAGGTACCCTCAACTCCCCTTTTACTGTCATCATAAGCCTTAATAGTCATACTGGAGGGGTCCAAGTCTGTTGCTTTCATACCCAATCTCGCCAGAATTTTCAGCGGGCACACATTGATGGATGAACCTTCATCCATAATTACACATGAAGTTCTCTTGCCCCTCACCTCGGCCCTGATAAATAGAGGCCTGTTATAATTTCTCCCCTCTGCCGAGAGTTCATCCTCAGAAAAAGATATCTGCAAAGTTTCATTTTGAACCGACCCAACAAACATTGCAGGGTTGGCGTCTTCCGGTACCACAATCTTGCTCAAGGCCTCAACCATAGCCTGCCTATGCTCCCGAGATGCACATAACAGTTCCCAAATACTCACTTGTGCTCTAGTCTTCCTCAATTGCCTCAGCACTATATCCCCCTCAGTATTTTCTGCAGTCTCAACCACTTCTCTACCATCTGTCAAAACTTTCTTACCCTTTTCCTGTTGGATAATATGACCCATAGCGTCACTATTTGTACAGATCATAGTGTTGTTGTACAAATTAACTATGTGACAAGGAAATTGCACTCTCATCATTTGTGATTAGATCACCTTAGATATATAAATGAAGAGAGGTCCCTATGATTAGTTCCTGGATTGAGAATGATATATGAGACAGTATCAGTCCACGAAGGATTAATCATTAAATATCCCTAGCCGGAGTATTATCGAGACTGGACATCGATAATGCGGAATAGGCTAGTATTGCACTTGTGCGCGTTGTGAGGGCACAACGACATAGTTCTCATATATTTGGGTATTGGATACTCATGCAAGTGCGATAGGAGGTTGTGTTTCACCGATGGTATGGGAAACAGCTTCGCTCTGGATAGACCCCTCGGAATCCCATTGGTATTATGACTATGTGTCTATGGGAGTCCGACATCAGGGTAGATGTGTATGGTCTTAACCTGAGACTTGCACCGCTAATGCTTACGACAATCAATATACTTTGGTTGAGGTCGTCTAGGACTCTAACCGGTTCTGTGTACGCGAATGCTGGGTATATTGAGAATCGTAGAGTATTGGGTGTAATGTCAAGACGGAAGTATCACTCCAGTCATAGTGGAGATGATGTTACGCAGGATACGGAATTAGTGCTCTTAAGTGCTGGCCGGCCATCGGGATATTATGACAAGGTCATGTATATCTGATTATAGAGACTAGTTACCAGACATCCGATATGTGCTTCGGACGGGGCAGACACTTATCCAGCCCCAGCCCTAGCACGTGACTATCCGATACTGGCCGATATACACGATACTTGGTATACTATACGCTTGATATAGATCTTAAATATTCTTAGATGAATATGACCGGAGAATTGGATAGACTTCGTGCTTTGCTAGAAGCCAATCTTGTCTCGTAAATCGATAGAAATAGTAGTACTTGGTACGTACGTGATTCGGATATTCCGACGACCGTATTTACTGCCGAATTATCCGGGGATCTCATGGGTCGCTTCCCAATAATCCACCGATGACGTATGACTCGCACTCTTGAATAATCTGGGATTATATAGAAGAGAGAGAAAATTAATCTAGGATTAATTACGGAGATATTTTATCTAGGATAAAACATCGTCTTAAGAGCGAGAACGATTAATTTGGAATTAATCGATAAATTAATATATTCGATATATTAAACGAAATTGGATTTCGACGCGGAATTGAAATTGGATTTTAATTCGGGAGAACGAATTAATTTGGAATTAATTCGTTAGCGACGTGAATAGTGAATTCGCTAGGCATAATCATTTAGTTACGACGCGACGGAAAACTCGCTAATTAGGAATTAGCGAAACCGAGCCCGAGTGTGATTGCGAGCGCATTCGTATTTCGAATTCGAGTGCGGCGACGCAAGTCACATCAAGCGTCAAATCATTCGTCACATCAAGCGTCAAATCAAATGTCACTTTGAGTGATGTGATTGATTGATATGATTGATTGATTGAAAGACTACATGTCACTTTGATAAAGTGAAATGAATAGTTGATGTTTTTGGTGGAATAGTGTTTGTGGTTGAGATGCCATTTCCATTTGATTTTATTTGATAAATAAAATGGTAAATGCTTATTATTTTTTGGAAAAATATATAAAGCATTTTGGTAATTCATTTATTAACTTAACCATAACACTTCTCCTCCTTTTCTCTCCATCCATACACGCCCAAGGGGCTGTTTTTCTTTCTTCTTCACAGCTCACTGCCGTGAGCTTCAAGGGAGGCAAGAGTTGGGTTTTTGTGGCAAAAACCGCAAGTGCTAGCACACTACGAGATATGCGAAGGTGGTAGGGAGGTTCACCCATGAGTCGGGATACGTTTGACGCAATCTTGGAGCTCCGTTTGTCATCTCAAATTTCTGTTTTTGGAGGCAATGGACTGGTCAGTTCAAGCGTGAAAGGCATGTAAGAGTTTAATTCAAGGTCCCAAGGATCATAAATCATGCACAAAAACCGCATATAAACACATCAAAGGAGTAAGGCGGAAACATAACTCACATTGAACGGTTTTGATGAAATGAAGAACATGCATTTTTAAGCTCCCTCCAAGCTCGGCAATGGCTTCTGGAACTGCAGTGAACGCAAGGTGGTGACTGGTTCGGCTTCCTCCATGTTCGGCCATTGATGAGCACCATTGAAGCTCAAAGCTTCAAGCTTTCCAAGCTCATGAAGACACTTCCCTATCACCTATGTATAACTCAAGGTGTGCTAGCACTTGTTCATCTTCCATTTTGCTTCTCAAATTTTCGGTGAAACCAGAGAAATAAGAGAAGAAATCGCACCATGCGTGAAGGAGATGAAGAAGAAAAAGAGAGGGAAGAGAGAAACCGTACATGTTTGCATGTAAGAGAGAGAGGACCGAATGTGTGTGTAAAAGGAAAAGAAAAGTAATATATATTTATTCATTTATCTTCCAAAAATAAAACATATATATATATCCAAATTTTCATATTCCATCACTTTTACTTTTAACTTTAAGTCATATCACATCACTTTTCACATCACATCTATTCACTTTAATAAAGTGACATATTGTCAAGTCACATCACTCAAAGTGACAATTGATTTGACGATTGACGCGACTAGCGATTTGACGCTTGATGTGACTTGCGTGCCGCGCTCGAATTCGAAATGCGAATGCGCTCGCAATCACTCTCGGGCTCGGGTTCGCTAATTCCAAATTAACGAATTTTCCGTCGCGTCGTAATTAAGTGATTACGCCTAGCGAATTCACTATTCACGTCGCTAACGAATTAATTCTAAATTAATTCGTTCGCCCGAATTAAAATCCCATTTTAATTCCGCGTCGAAATCCAATTTCTATAATATATCGAATATATTATTTTATCGATTAATTCCAAATTAATCGTTCTCTCTCTTTAATTAATATTTTATCCCAGATAAAATATCTCCGCAATTAATCCCAGATTAATTCTAAATTCTATCCTCTCTCTTCTAATTAATCCCTATTAATCAAAGTGCGAGTCATACGTCATCGGTGAATCTTCAGGAAGCGACCCATGAGATCTCCGGATATGTTGGCAGTAAATCGATCGTCGGACTGTCCGAACACGTAAGTACCTCGTACTACGTTTATATCGATTTACAAGACAAGTTGGCTTCTAGCAAAGCGCCATGCCTACCCAATTCTCCAGAAATATTCTTACAGGAATATATAGATCTGTATCAAGCGTAGTATACCGTAGTATTGTGTATATCGGCCCAGTATCGGATAATCACGTGCTAGGGCTGGGGCTGGATAAGTGTCTGCCCCGTCCGAAGCACATGTCGGATGTCTGGTAACTAGTCTCTATAATCGGATATATATGACCTTGTCATAATATCCCGATGGCCGCGCAGCACTTAAGAGCACTAATACCGTATCCTGCGTGACATCATCTCCAATATGACTGAAGTGATACTTCCGTCTTGACATCACACCCAATACTCTACGACTCTCTGATAAACCCAGAAGTGGTGTACTCAGAACCCGTTTAAAGTCCCCTACCACCAAACCAAAGTTATCGATTATCGTAAGTATTAGCGATGCAAGTCTCAGGTTAAGACCATACACACCTACCTTGATTTCGGCCTCCCATAGACACATAGTCATAATACCAATGGGATTCCGAGGGGTCTATCCAGAGCGAAGCTGTTTCCCGTACCATCGGTGAAACACGACCTCCTATCGCACTTGCATAAGTATCCAACACTTATTATATGAGAACTATGCCGTTGTGCCCTCACAAACGCGCACAAGTGCAATACTAGCCTATTCCGCATTATCGATGTCCAGTCTCGATAATACTACGGCTAGGGATATTAATGATTAAACCTTCGGGGACTGATACTGTCTCATATCATTCTCAGTCCAGGTACTAATCATAGGGACCTCTCTTCATTTATATATCTATGGTGATCTAATCACAAATGATGAGAGTGCAATTTCCTTATTACATAGTTAATTTGCTACAACAACACAATGATCTGTGCAAATAGTGACGCTATGGGTCATATTATCCAACAATCTCCCACTTGGCACATAGCCAGTCACTCGAGTGTCTAACACCCGAACTATGTACAATTCGCTCAAATTGCTGAGGAAAGGTTTTCGTCAGCGGATTTGCTTAATTATCGTCTGACGCGATTTACACGATCATCACATCGCCACGATGTATGATCCGAACGAATCAGATGATATAGAAGTATATATCTGGATCGTCGATGAGACTTTAATTCTTTAGCCTGTGCTGACGCCTAGCTCAGCTGCTAACAGAATTATATCTAATCTAATTAGATTTATTATCGATCCAAATGGCTTCTATTGCTGCTGCCTCAGCTGCAGCAATAATCCGCATTTGTTGTTAATTCGGCAACAGTTATCTTGCTCGGAAGATTTCCAGCTCACTGTCCCAGTGTTCAAACTTTATAGTACCGCAGTATTTACGGTTTGGAAACTTGCAACAGTGATCCCAGTCACTTCAAGTTCTCCATCTCCATAGTTTAAGACAACATCTTTAGTTCTCTAAGATACTAACAGATGTCCTTACTTCAATCCAGTGACTATCACTTGGATTGACCTGATTGTGACTCCATATGCTCGAAGCGTATGAGACACCAATACAAGTACATTTTAAATGTACAATTTCCCAGAGAGTGTTAACAACTCCAAATCTATCCCAGTAGATCTTTATTCCTTGAATAAAGGTTGTTACTTACTCCCCAGAATTCTACGGAGAATTCTATTGAAAGAATATCCATGAAAGCCAAGCTTTCACCATTGTTTTATGGGAATTTCATTGTCAGTGCCCTCTCCCACTAACCTCCTTATATACACAAGAATTATTTCGTTTTGAGTCAAATCATAAATTATTATGATTATTTCAAAACGTCAGTTCCAAGAACCTTATGCTGCTTCAATCCAAACATGGATCAAATACCCGCAAACCTTGTTTGTCGGTTATACAAAATCGTCAGGATGTTGAAAGCATCCTCCAAAAGGTTTCCTTTTCAGGAAAGCGATTTTGATCTGCAACTGACACATTTCATAAATGAAATATGCAGTTATCAACAAGCATCTTCAAAATGGATTTACCATGGCAACAGGTAAAAGGTTGAACCGTTATTAACATAATGTTGATAACGATACCTTTCCGTCAAAAGCCTAGCTTTGTACGTTGGTATGTTGCTATCCATGTATGTCTTCCTTGAAGACGTATAATGTACCAATAGGCACAACCCATATCACTTTCTCAAAACGTAGTCGGTGGATATACCTTCATAAGATTGACATCTTAATGAGGTTAGATCAGAAACCCATACCCTAGGTTGTTTTCTGACTCTATCCGATCTACCCAATTTCTTGTGTATTTGAAGATTAATGGTACAGATTCATCATAGATGAATTGTTTGTGTTCCATTAAGGACTTCGTGCTTTGAATAGTATTACTCCGATTTTCATCGAGTATCACTATCCTCCCACTGACCACTGCATATCGGTATTCCTCTCAGGAAAACCGCATGGTGAGCAACAATCACATTGTTCTCATGTGGGATTTATAAGTACTATACTTATGGTTTCCCTTAGGATAACCTATATTGGCACTAATCCAATTTGGGTTCTTAGTTTGGTATCATCCAAACTTTATGCCTGGCATACCCAAATTATCAGGAATGAGAAACCTCGTTTCTTTCCTGTTCATATCCTATATGATATCTGTCAAACAGATTTATATGGAACCTTATTCTAAATAAGTTTTGCACTGTTAATACATATCCTATTGAAGGAAACAGTAGCTCAGAGCGACTCGCGAAAAACCTAATCATGTCCAACAAAACTTGGTTTTTAGTTCTGACACACCGTCAATTGACGTCTCGGGAGGAGTCCTCATATGAAAGAATACCGTACTCTTTCATGTACGTATGAAACTTACTGCTTAAGTATTTACCAATACGGTCTTACCGTAGCGGCATAATACTACAGCCGATCTGTTTGTATACTTCGTGTCGAAACTCAAAGTTTCGTATTTGTGTTCTTCAAAAGAAACACATAACCATAACGTGATGCCACATCCGTTAAGGTCACGAAATATTCATATACACATCTAGCCAAGCTAGATATGGGCCCACTAACTTCACCATGAATAGGGTTAACAGATCGGTGGCACTTACACTATTACCAAGTAAATAGTATTTTAAGTACTTTACCTAATAAACTAGATTCGCAGACCTTATTTGAATAGTCAAATCAGTCCTAGTATCCACTCTTCAAAAGTGTGGATATACGAGTCTAATTAAATTGTGTCCTAGACAACAATGCCACAAATAAGTCTCTATTGATCAAATCAATATGAGCTATTTATTTGTCATTTTATATGTTTGAGATTTTATTTATATTCAAAATATAAATTCTGTTATTCACATCTAATGTGTTTATCTCGGTATCTTATATATTTTATGTACCACACTAAGTATTTAAAATCTAATTTCAATACTAGTAGTGAACATAACTTAGACAAATATATTTAAAGTTAGAGCCTCGCCCTTTCTTTAATTCCTTCGTGTCTTCCATATCCAAATGGTAGTCACTTTGGGATATGTCAATTATCCTTTTCAATATTTCACAAACCTTTGGCCAAGCCTGGGTTTCGGAATATCGAAACAATATGCACCTTGTGCTACATGCCCATTGCAAACTTTGACTTTTCTCCACTAGAATAGTCAATTAATTCTCCAAGAATTATTAATTGCAATTTAATACTTTTAAATCTAAAGATAGATTTATTATAAGTATATTAATTAAGCATTAAAGTCATCATCACATAAATCTTCCAAAGATTTTATGCT